>JANHFX010027872.1:37951-50311 GCA_027560015.1 Chloroceryle amazona
TTATAAACGTAAAGACGATGGTCATTGCCTACAAAAGGACAGAAAGGGATTTATATTTTTTACAAGCCTCCGAGACATATCAAAGATACTTTTTTTTTTCCTCAAATCCTTTATACAAGTCCCTGCAACAAGAATGCTCTCACACTGTTGCTGAACCTGTGAAAACAAAGCCTGTTAAAAAAATACCCTGAGCAAGTACATGTAATCAGCACTGGAGACTTAACCTTTTGGGTATTTTCCAAGCACTTTACAAAGCAGCACACTCCTTCTGCAGCCAGTATTCTGCAAATGTTCCTGGTGCAACTGAAGACTCCACACTTCTATCAGTTCATGAGCAGGTATTTCTCATCTATAATTGACAATAATTTTAATGTTAACGATTTCCAACATATTATTAAGTATCTGAAAAAATTAAATGCAGTTGATAGAAGGACTGAACCCATCTTTGGAACCAGTGGTTTTCAAGAGACAGAGAGGAAGTCCATAAGCTCCATTTTTACTTCTTTTCCCCACAACAGACTCTTAGGATCAGGTTGTTGAACTGAGATGGCTGCTTACCATGGAAAGGGGAGTAACCCTTGATAGGCAACTCCACTGAACAGGATGGAGAGTGACAGCATTTCAGTCTCATCTTGTCTTTGGTCACCCTAATAATGTGGTCTTAGGTTTTTGTTTTGTTGTGGGTTTGTTTTGTTTTGTTGGGTTTTTTTTGTGTTTTTTTGTTTGTTTGGTTGTTTTGTTGTTGGGAGTAAGGGAAAGAGAAAAGGAGTGGAAATTGCTCTTTGGGTATAAAGCACGGTACTAGTGATAGCTGGTATGTTCACAGCCCTATGTCACACTCTCAAACTCTTCTTAATTTATCTAAAAAAGCTGAACAAATTTGACATTTCAAACACAGACCCCATTGCTATATTATCACTGTTCACTTTTAAAATTACCATCTATCTATATGCTTCTAGTTTAAGTCAAAACAGTAAATAAAGTTAATTTCAGACAGCACCTGGAAAGATCACCATGCAACTAAATGCAGCCACAGGCAGTTAACAGGTCTCTCAAGCAGACCTAGACTAGGTGAACACCACACAGTTACGCTGCTTGGTACCCAAACCCTTCCCCATCTCTCCTTTCAGAAGTTGTCCATCTGTATCTGTGTTGCAGAAATGTGAATGACACAGCAAGTATGTGCTTTGGTGTAATTTAACTGCAGGTTCCTCTACTCAACAAAAACTCAGACACAGAGGCATGATGTGGAAAGGTGGGCAGAGAAAAGATCATTTGTATCAAACATTTGCAAAGCTTATCTCCTTAGTTCAGGTATCCAGTGGAAAGACCAACCTGCTAAAGCACAGAACACCAAATACCTCCCCTTTAAAAACCATTTATTGAAATAACACCATCCTGTGACAGGAGAGCATCATCTGCTGTTCTGAGTTACCAGTCTCATGTATCCCACTGTACCTCAGCCATTAAAATCAGGCGGTTTTTTCTTTCATTGAGTTCATGCCACCCATTTGTTCACCTCAATTTAATTCCATAAACAGAAGCCATGAGAATGCTAAACTACTCAGAGCTTTTTGTAAATCAAATATATACCTGTTTACCAACTACCTGTGTTACATTTGCTGTGCATCTTTCAATATTACAGGAGAATAACCTGCCAATACGCTGTGGACTAAGTGCATGAGAAAAAAAGACAAAAGAAAAATCCACAAGTGACATCTGTCATCTAGGTATGATTTCTCCCTGTGTAAAGCTAACAGAATCATAAGCTGTTCCTGACACTGAGCCAGCTGAAAATGTGAACTGAAGCAAGGGACATAATGTAGATATATGTCCCTGTTTTGTGCTTTAAAGAGCTCCACAGGCTCCTTCTACTAAATCCTTTCATTGATTACACTGTCTAGTAGAATCCAGCATTTCTGCAGAGGCTAAATCTTTCTTGTCAAATACTGAGCTTGCGTTCCCCTTCCCCAGCACCATCAGCTTCCAGAGACTGTGGTTATTCTGTTGCACAATACAGAACCTACCTCCAAACACAGGCTGTAGACTATAAACAGTGACTATGGGCTACAAGTTGTACTTGCACTTCTACAGGAACGAGTTCAAACTTCTTGTAACTCAAATATGCATTTTTATGAAGCAGTACATTGATTACAGTTACTCTTACAATCTCCTCTAGAGCTAGATTTGCTGCTATTTTAAGGTCTAGTTGTATGATTAAGTCTCCTGACAGAGAAATCATCATCATTTAGTCTCCTTTTAGGCATACACATTACAGAAAGGTACAGTATTTGCTCGGCTTCATTTGTATAAAATTGTTGAGGTTTTTTGGCACGGTAGTTTAGATACAGTTCCTAAGAGAGCATTGGAAGGAAATATTCCTCCACCCTCAAACTCCTTTATAAATGCAGACAAGTGCAATACCATGTACATATGCGTGTCCATACGCAGAGCCTTGCTCCGTGTTGCTCTCTGTTGTGGAAAGAAGTGATGACAACTTTTACAAGCAGAGATGGCTAGTGGAGATCTGAGATGTGGCCGCTGTAAGACACAGTGCCAAACAGCCCTGCCTGCAGTGCCTGCCAGTACTCCAGCTAGTTCTGTGGCAGGGGACAGACTCCGTGCGCACCGGAGCGGCAGCTCTTCAGTGAAGAGAACGGTGATTTCTGGGGAACCAATTTGCTAAGTACTGCTGAAGGAATATGGTAGAGATGTGGGTGTGCAGGGCTCCGTTTAACAGTCACTGGAAAGGAGGATGAACAGACAGCATTACAAATCTGCTGCCTGTCTCTCAGCTGAGGAATTATTCAGTGTGTTGTGATTTCTGGAAAGCAGCATTTACTTCAATGGGTAGATAACTGCCACAAAAGGACATCAGAAGCAGGGAAAGGAGAGCTACTGTAGCTTAGGGTCTGTCTTGTCAATCAGGAGGGGGAAAACAAAGTTATCTTTATTCTTTTAAAAGTATTTCAAGCAATTAAATCCCATTCACTTTGGAGCCAACCAGTGCTTGCTAGTGTCAGCTATTCTCTACTGCAGACAGCAGTACTCTTCAGCCTGCAAGTTTCAAGGTCACATGGTATTAAACTTAGAAAAGCATTGGCACTAAGAAGGTAATAGATGCTGTCATCAACTGCAACACATCTACCTGAAATAATCCATATTTTCATTTATTATATCATATTCATTAGCAAATTCAAATCCAAATGATTTTTCAACGTGTTAGGACACAAAACTAAGCTTGTAAACTTAGACACTTCTCAGCTAAGGAAATATTATTCTCATCAGTGAGTGTCTTAGGAATCTGATAACAACTAAACCAAGTAGGGTCATTTGACAGAAAAAGGAATCCAAGACATACAAATGAAAAAGTCTTCAACTTTAAATAGAGAGCAGGCATGCTGGTACTGTACAGTGTTCTGGGAGCTGCAGAGCATACACAGACTCACACAGAATGTGAGGGGTGGAAGGGACCTCAAGAGATCATCGAGTCCAACCCCCTGCCAGAGCAGGTTACACAGGAACGTGTCCAGGAGGGTTTTGAAAGTCTCCAGAGGAGACTCCACAGCCCCTCTTTGTCTTAGAGGGTCCATTGCACAATGGTCAGTACAGTGCATCTGAATATCAACTAGTTAAAACATAGTCCCTTTCTCGAGTAGCCATGATTTAAATGCAGATTTATTTAAATTTTTAATGTAAATCTTTTGATATACATTCAGTACTTCCCTTTTCTGTACTTCATGTGCCCCTGGTAGGACAGGTAAATCTAACTAAACCTGTCTTCAGCCCCTTGGTGTTGTGAGGTCAGAGACTATGAATTCGGATCAATGATAACTGTTCTTTAAGTGAAGTGAAGCAAATCAATTTCAATATTACAGCTCACAGAAGCTGGTAAATTCACCCTGTCCTTCTGAGTACATTTGATAAAGTCTTAGCTCTGTTTTAATTTTAAAATAAATTGTTCTGATTATATACATTTGCTCTTTTCCCTTTATTAAGTGAATTGTAGCTCTCTGGAAATCACTGCATCCTGAAAGTAGAAAAACACAAGGCAGTGGATCTCTATCTCAGTATCCCATTGCTCTTCAGAACAATAAAAAATTAATTCTGTTTGGATTTGGATGGTCAATAAATTAGATTAACACTTTGCTCCACAGGAAGAGAGCCACTGGACAGACACAGACTTTTTGCATATGCAGCTTGTTTGATTCCTAAAGCATCAGAAAGGATTCCTTGCCCAGGAGGTCTGGGATGAAAACTACCTTTTACAAAGATGTATATTTAACCTCAAAGTGTTGTGGGATGAGAATAGTATGCACCAGCAAAAGCAGCAGGGGGTGGGGGCAGCAGTTTCCCACTTTTAATCTGGACAAGACAAAAATTCCACTCAGGTCACTCATTTTTTACTTACATTATGAGTTTTGGTGTAATGTTCAAAGGGACTTCTGAATCCCAGTACTTGCTGCTGGGCTGCAGTTTGGGGAAAGAATTCCTCCAGCAAATCCCAAAGGATGGAGAGAAAAAGGCAGAAAAACTGTGACTCAGCAGAAAACACTGGGCATGGTAAGAATCATCACAAACACACAGTCAGGTTTGTGCTCTTAATATATTGTGTCTGGCCATTTGCTGCTGTGCTCAGTGCCATTTCTGTTCTCTCTCCCTGCCATGCAGCTTTGGCTCTTTTCCTACCTACTCCCCAAACTAATGCCAAATGCCAGTGATATTTGATAGCTGAACTGTAGTTCCCAAGGACAGTCTGGATATAAATTCAGATCCAAAATCCAACCCAAGATAGTAAAAATCTTGCACTTGATTGAAACCCTGGTCATTTCAATCTCTCTCCTTTCTAATACTACTTCTCATCTTGAAAACTGATTGATGGTTGCCATTACTCCAGTATTAACACCACCCTTTGTAGAAGTCCCACACAATCCAGGTTCCTCACAGAACAGCATCAGTCAGCATTTTCCATACAAGTAGAATAAGCACTCTTTGAAATTTTAGAGACAGGAAGGTCCTGAAGGTAAGGATATTCAGAAACTCCACAGACAGGAGAAAAACAGGCCAAGATTTATGCTTATGATTCAGCTAGTGAAGTTGCAAGCTACACTTGTATTCTAAAATGCAGAGTCCTCATAGTCCTTAAGAATCTGACTGCAAATCTGATGGCCACAAGGAGAGTACAAAGGGAAATAGAACACTTCCTTTTAAGACAGAGCCACCTCAGTCAGGAAACCAAGAATGATTCTCCTGCAGTAGCATAGGGGGGTTTTTGTTACATGATTCACCTTTTCTAGATGGGCGATACACTATACAAGCAATGCCAGTGTTTTGTTTGCCCAATATTGGGTCAGACAAACGTGCCTGCATGGAGTTTTTATTGAAAATGTCATATAATTAAAATGTTTGCGTAGCAGCATAAAAAGATAGGATGACTAGAGAGTCTTACAGATACAGTATAGTTTATTCTGCCTTACTAACCAACCATGTCGAGCTGATTAAAGAATGACTGTCATCTAAGAACATGCTGCTCTCTGTTAGTAATGTAACTGTCCAAAGCTCTACTGAAAAATTATTCAATAGTTTAGCGAGTGCTATGCTCTTACAGACTCAGAATATTTCCTGGTTTAACCTGACAGACCAGTTTACTTTTGAAATATCAAACAATTAGAAAAAAATAGGATGGAAAAGATCAGTTGATCAAATAAGTTGATTACTTAGTAATTGGTAAAGGACTGAAGAACAGTTTCTTTTATTTGCCATTCTGAGCCCAGGACAACTTGTTTCAAATAAGCCTTTAAGGATTTTTTTTCCCCATCATTATACTTCCAGCTTTCATTTCTCAATCTTTCCCTCTTTATCATTACAATTTGTCCCATATGAAAGTCCATAATAACAGAAAAAAGGCTTTGCAGACTCATTCTTTCTGACTGCATTTTAGGTCATCATTTGTTTGTTTTCTACAAATACCTTGAACTCACGCACATGGCATCTCCCCTGATTTTAGCTCATTTAAATTACTTTAAATGAGGAAACGTGATCTGGTGTGGTCTAGCTTTTACCTGAAAAAAACATTACTTCTTTTTGACTGCAGACACCGCTTCCTTGAGCATAGAGTTACTTTGTTCAAGAACAGAATCCTGTACAAAACCCACAACCGAGCACTGCATTGGACTAACTGCTAGAAACAGGTAAGAAACAGGTAAGTTCCAGTCTAACGTTTTTCCAGGAGAAGGAATAATTACAAATAGAATGCACAAGATGGCACATCAGGAAATCTTTGCTTAGTTGCTATTCAGGAAAAATGCCTCACTTTAGGAAGATGTATGATCAAGTACTGACACAGTAAAACCCAAGAGAAACTTCCAAATTGAAGTATGCACAGATTTTCATGTTGAAAAGTCCTGGAAATACCAACCTTGCATCTCTCCAAGATACCTGCCACTATATTGTCAACAACATCAATGCATTACAGAACCTAGAGTACAGTTAGTGGTATTATACCAAGTCCACATTTTTTTCAGAGTGATTTCAGTTTAAGCAGAAAGACTGAGAACTACAGAATGCAGTAAGAAGCAGGTGCCTATCCATGAAAACATCTGTAAAAGTTTTGATAGCATTCCAGATATAAATGGCAAAAATAAATATATATTTTGCTTTATATTTGATTCAGATCGTGTTAGCAGGTTAGGTTTCTCCCTATTCTGTGAATGGAGGTGTTACTACTTTTATGCTGTATGTATGGCACCTTTGAGGAATGCTTCATTGCCTTGGAAAAGCAGCTCTAGAAGCAGTGTCTTGTCTGGTACTCTCTGCCCCTTGTCACACTGCTTTACAAGTCGAGGAGGAGAGCTGAAGCAGACAGGGATAGCTTCCTAGAACATTTACTTTTGGTTAAAGACAACAGTATTCTAGTCTATGTGGTAGGCAAAAAAAAATTCTGCTTTATTAACAGTCTATGGCACCCTAATGAACTCTGGCAGAAAACAGAAGAAAAAGCAGGTCCCTGCTGAGTTGTCTGGAGGAGCCAGAGGGAACCAAAGAAAAAACACAGGCAAGATGTTAACAGGAGAACTCAAGCAAAAACCTGACTACAAAGAAAAATGAAAAGCTTATTCTAAGGGGGAACAGTTTTCTATTATTAATAAAAGGACACTTTCAGCGCAGGCTTATCAAGCATGCTTTTTTCTGCACCATTTATGAGTCAGATACCATTGTCTAGTACTATAAACATAGTGTCACCAGTTAGTTTTGCCTAAGTAGCCCCCACTGGCTTGTTTAAACTGGAGCATTCCTTTTTAAAGACTCATTTCTTTTTTAAGTTACTTTGCATGCAGTGCAAAACAGTGCACACTCTGCTAAAACAGAGCTGCACAGGAGGAGGTCAACTGCATAATAATTCTTGAAGAGACTGACAATAGCTGGAATGAAATCATGCTTTCCTTTTTCTTACGTGTTTCAATCTGTTCTGTCTTAATTGCATGTTTGCAACATGTTAATTATCAGGGCTTGACACTCTACGGTTGGCACCTAGCAGAAGAGGGATTTGACGAGGACAGGGAAATCTCCTAAGTAACTTAGGTGCACGGAAATGTTTGGCAACAGATTAGATTTGCAAATAAACAAATGCTACTGCATCGCCCACAGAGGCAGAATGTCTAAAAATGACCACCACAAATCCCCGTGGCTCAGAGATCTTTTCATTGATCTAGTGGTCCCACAAAACCACTGAAGGAAGCCTACACTATGCCAAACCCACCCGTCACATAAAAGTGAAACGAATAGTTTCACACACAGAATCACCCCAGAGCTGAGCCGAGACCTGTTGCTACTGCGTTGTTAGAGCCCTGCCGCTGCATCACGTAACAGCAGCTTGGAGTTTGACTCACTAGCTTCCAGAATGCACCAAGGATGCGACAGGAGCAAATCTTAGATGCTGAAAGTAACATGCTCTTATATTCCTCAAGTAATTAGAAATTTGGCTAACGTGTTGTTAAAAAAAAGTAAAAATAAAAGGGGAAGAACTTGCTGACACCAATTTGTCTTTGAAATGCCTTTACATAATATAAAAGGCTTCCCCCTTGCTATAAATTTTTGCTCTCACCCAGATCTCAGGAGGGGTTGACTAGCTTCAGCTTCAAATAAACTCCAGAGGAAACACTTTGCACCTCCTCCCTGGATGAGTTTTTTTAGGGTGGGTGTGCTAGGCAGCTTGGCAGAAACTGCTGTCATTAGACAAACACTTCAGGAGGAGCAGCTGAACAGTTTTCCACTCAACTGCTGTACCCAGTTAGGTTTGTGCTTGCGCTGCTAACAACCTCTACCAGTTTCAACCCTAAAGATGTGAGATGCAAAAGACAGCATGAATAATTCAGTGAGCACTGGGTCCTGAACCCACCTTTCCTTTCATAAAGGGAAAAGTAATGCACCTCAGGCATAAAGTTTTACTCTAGCAGGGCTTAATCTTTCTTTCTCTTCCAGTGCTTTGTTACTAAGTGCTGTGTAGGTGTGAAAAGCCTTATTACCATGTAATTTTGTTGGGATCAGACTTCCAACTACCTGCTTTGCTTCATATTCATACACACAGAATGATCAAAATCCGTTTTATTTCCTAACAATAGCCAATTTTGCTATAATTAATTTAAAACACCAAATTTAAGAAATAGTGCTCTGGTTAATTCACACATGGCACCTATCCACACACGAATAAAATACCTTATTATTTACTACCTTTCCCATAATGAACTTTGCGATAAACAACTGAAAAACTAATTTGTTTTTTGACAATGCCAAACCTTTGAATAGAGAAAATCACAGAGTCGAACACAGAGTGCAGTCCTGTGTGGTAAGTGGTCTCCATAGCAACCAATAGATTTTATGCTAAGTCTGGCCTTTAAAAACATTTCACGTTTACCACCGAGAAAAAGATGGCCTTGATTTAAAAATGATACAACAAGTATCTTGAACGTGCACGCTTTCTCTTCTCTCTTGCAAATAAAATTAACAGACATCCCTTTAACACTAAATCCTCTCAGTGCTGTGTGTCATCGCTGACGTATGCGTGGGCCTGCTTTAGGCTTGGAATTCTTTTTTTCTTGCATATCATTGCAGGACTTGAAGCCCTTTCCCCCCTATTTTCCCCTCCTTGTTTTTGTCTATCCGGAACAAAAATAGAACATCAAGCTCTTATCTCAGTCAGTGATCATGGTGACAGTGAAAATATTATTGCATGCTTATCTATAGCAGTTTCAATCATATGAGCTTATAATAACTTGCAATAATGGAAGGAGTAGTAACTATAGCTGCAATGCCTGCTACAGCCTAATTTACTTTCACTCCACATTCAAGTAACTCCAAGTCCCTAAAATGGAATGGTTTTTTAATAAAGAAAAATTCCATCTTAAGGATGTGTGCATGTAATTATTGACAACAATCTGCTCTAAAGGCGAGTATGATTATAATCACTAGCACTTAATGAGAATTTTGTTTGCAGCACTGGAATTTGAGTAACGGGACATAAGGGCAGATAGACAGAATTATAACTGAAATAATCATTATATATTCAATTCTTGTTACCTGACAACATAGGGTACATGCCTTTAACATTTAATTCAAGGCAGAGCTTCCACGCTCAGGTTATTCCTTTAGCATGGGTGTGGGATGCCTACTTTTGGTTGATTAGGAATGCAGCCTTGAGAGCTCTGGATGAGTAGGAGTGGAAGATACAGAGACCATCTGTTGCTATTCCTGTAAAGGTAATTTCAACATGCATTCAGTCATCATCATGACAGTAACAGCACTTCATACATAGCCTTTCACATCATCTAATGTTTGCTCTTTGTGTTCCGTCCCATCTCTACTGCAGTATAAGCATCACTCTCACCACACTGAATGCTTCCTCCACAGTTTCCTTTGTCCATAGCATGCTTTGCCCATAACTTAAGAGAGGTCCTCTTTTGAGTCTCGGTGAAGGAGGCATCAAACATTTCTTGTTTGCCATGAAATAAGACAATGTAACTGAATTTATTACCCTTTGTGTTCCTTACTCTGACGTGCTATCGGACATCAGTTTCTCCAAAGGTGATCATCAATGCCACAACAAAAAATAAAGCGTCCCCACTGTGAAGGAAAGAGGGAATGAAACAGAGCCTAAAAGCTTCTGCATGAAGAAGCATTATCCCCAGTGCATCTCTAGGGAAGACAAAAGTTTTCCCCCTGTAGAAAATAATTGCGCTATGAACAAATCTAGCAAAGACACAGACAGCACAGCCATAACAGGGGCAGAGAATTCTCAGGTACCGCCGCAGGGAAAGGCAGGGTAAACACCACCTGCTATTCATTTCATTTCTTGCATTAGGATACACTAACCACACTGTACCACTGAGGGGACTAATTAACCACAATAGCAATGTGCTATGGCACGTCAACGAAATGTTGCTTATGGTGAATGTTGTAGCATTAGTGCTATCATATCTCCACCGCCACCCCCGCCCATCCTCTTTTTCTTCCACACAGATGGAGGAACACCGTGCCAGAGTTATGATTAGCATAGGGTTGGAGTTATCAGAAACAACTGAGCAGTTCCTGACAGACCACTTTCTTTTTCTTATTTAGAAGGGAAATCAGAAGGACACGTACCGCCACTTCACCGCGAAAGGATGAAAGATGCAAGCACAATGCTCCAAAGGACAGTCCTATCTGTCAAATGTTTCCCTTGATCTGCAGACACATCTTCCACTGAACTAATACCAGCCACGGCGAGTCCTAAGCCCCCTGTTCCAGCCCAAGCAGCATCACAATTTCCCTGGGAGCTGTGCTTTCGCAGCCTGCCTTCATGCCCTGCTTTGAAAGCAAAGATCAGGAATCAACCAGCATTAATACCAGGGGATGCAAGAAGTGTTTCCAACAAGTTAGCAGACAAACCTCAGGATACCACTACAAAAAGACATCTTAACAGATGCAAAACAAAGGATAAAGATGATGGCACCGTATAGCACACCTCCCACACAGAATCTCTTTTCTTCACATACTCCTAGAAACTCACCTGTATCCTATTATTCTTAGAGAGTGCCTATGCTCTTATTGTGTATACTTTTAGCAACTCTATTGCGATTGTACAGACCTTTCATTTTCCCCCACTTCTCCAAGAGGAAAGGTTTCACGTGGCCAAATATAAAGCAGAAGAGAACCGCTGTATTCTCAATGAAAAAGTTCCTCTTGTTCTGTACTATTTACAGTGCAAGAAGAGACATACCAATCTGAAGTACTCCTCTGAAGCAGGGCTTTCTAATACTGACTCCTAGCTAATCTACTGACTACGTCTGAAGGTATGCATTTGGGGAGAGAGCGAAATGCTTAAAACACCAGAGACTTTTGCAAGGCAGCCACAGTCACCTTGTTTTTTTTTCTTCCTGTTCCTAACTGGAGATGGAATGAGATGATCTCAGGCATGGCAGAATAGTGATCATATTTGAAAGTGGCAAACTCGTCATTTAATATCTGTCAAATATTCCAGCTTCCAGAGTTAATAACAATATAATATTCGCTGCCTTCAGAGAAGAAAAGTCAACATAAATTTGAATTGAGGTGTGAAATGTGGAAAGAGAGTAGGTGAAGACACTAAACATCAAAACCTACGCGCTGTGTACGCAAGACTAAAGGTCCACCTGCTGTTGTCGAAAAAATAGTCACTCAGAACTATTTTTGATAAAGTATTAGGAAAAGTCTGTCAGCGGAGCCAACTTAGAAGTTCTATATTTTATGCTACTGCCTCTTCCAAACAGGGAACGTGGCTAACACAAATAGCTGACTGTTTTACATAATGAAATATTCTTTGCCTCTAGACCCTATTAACTTTTACATATGGTAACTGCATCAGTGGACAAAGGACGACCTGTGGATGTGATCTGTCTGAACTTCTGCAAGGCCTTTGACACGGTCCCCACAACATCCTACTCGCCAAGCTGGAGAGAGATGGATTTGATGGGTGGCCCGTTCAGTGGATAAGGAATTGGCTGGATGGTCGTGTCCAGAGGGTAGTGGGCAATGGACACAAGCAGCCAGGGTGTGCTTACAGCCCAGAAGGCCAATCCCCTCCTGGGCTGCAGCAAAAGAAGTGTGGCCAGCAGATGGAGAGAGGTGATCCTGCCGCTCTACTCTGCTCTGGTCAGACCTCCCCTGGAATACTGCATCCAGCTCCTCAGCACAGGAAGGACATGGACCTGATAGAGCAGGGCCAGAGGAGGCCATGAAGATGATCAGGGGCTGGAGCACCTCTCCTACAAGGACAGGCTGAGGGAGCTGGGGTTGTTCAGCCTGGAGAAGAGAAGGCTCCAGGGAGACCCAACAGCCACCTTCCAG
>JANHFX010027872.1:50411-86415 GCA_027560015.1 Chloroceryle amazona
CTGGAGACATTCAAGGTGGGGCTGACAGAGCTCTGAGCACCCTGCTCTAGCTGAGGATGGCCCTGCTCTCAGCAGGGCGGTTGGACCAGATGACCTCTGGAGGTCCCTTCCAGCCCAGACATTGCTACGATTCTATGATATAACCTGTTTTAATGTAGAAGTGTCAGGAATCTGAAAATAATGCCTAGTGACAGCTCTAGGATTAAGCTCTTCTCAGTTAGAATGGCTAACTTCAGTTGTAAATTGCTTTGAAAGAGCATGTACTGTAAGCCCTCCTGTGCCTCCTACAAACGGACATCAACAAGGCATCTAGGACAAGTGCATGATAGTAATTCATCTTAATTATTTGTCAGCAAAGCTGTCCTAATAGGATGTGTCTTTCATTTTGATTAAAATGACCCTCTGAAATGTGGTCCTCATAGAAAGTTGACAAGCAGAGGTAAATTTCGAACTGTCTGGCACATATAATTTTATCTCTGGAAACTGAAAGTGCTGCTAAACACCCTTATATAAGGACTTCCTCCATTTGCCCCTCTCTGCTTAGCTTCCACATCATGAAGAACTTGTTCATACATCTTTAGTCCATACAGTCCATGTGACATTCTTTCAATTTGTTTTCTGCTTCCATAGCATGATTTCTACTATTACTTGAGTGTTACCAGTATTTCAATGCTGTAGGTTAAATGAACTACTGTGGTTAAACAAACTATTTTTTTTAAACGCATAGCCATGGATATGACAAATGCTTCTCATGCCATCTGGAAGGTTTTAATCTTGTGATTTTTTTAAGGCATGAACTGATGGGGTACATCATGTTGTCCCAATATTCAGATACATTACATTCTTTAAAATTAGATTTTGATCATGCTGCCATATGAGATGATATTCTTTTAGGAACCTAATTTTTTATGTGTCCTAGGACCCATTATCTAGAATTGGTAACATAAACAAAACTGACATTTACTGTAAGGATACAAGATCACAGATTTGATATTAAAGCTGTCAAATACAGCCTTTCAGAAATCTTCTGACTGAAATTTTCTCGTTAGACCATAATACGTTTCACTCTATGATTCCAGTTACACATGATAGGCAATTTCAATACTACTGTTCTAGATGAAGATGTGTACAAGAAGAAAAGATTGATAAAACCTTTAGGGGACAGTATTAGGTATCAGATAAACCAAAAGGTACATTGAGAAAAGAGTCCTGGATTGGAAAGGCAACTGGGGAAAGGAAACATTGGCAGTAGGCTGTCATTAAGAAGACAATAACGGAGTAAATAATACCACTAGATGAAAAATCTGGGGAAAAAAAAGAAAACAAAGAACCTAAAACTTCACCGTTTCTTGCTTTTCAACTACCTCTCACAAGTAGTTACAGAGAAAAATGCTTGTAACACTTCAGGTAGCTCAAATGAAAAAAAGGAACAAGATACACGAGTATCTTTGAGGGTGTCATGCTAACTTCTCCCTCCACAGTTTTGAAAGGGGCAGTTGGTAGCTTCGCTTGTGCTCTACTTAAAAGAGTGGAGAGTTTGGGGGTGTTCCAAGACAATGTGATATAGTGCATAACTTAGGTTTAGTCTGAACATACTCATGCTGTATTGCCTTCTTTTCCCACCCTTCTAATCCCACACCTATACCCTGTCAGCATCAGCCTTAAAAATAAAAGTGACGAGACAAAACATTCTCTCTCAGATTTTAATTTACTGTCTTGGCACATGAAGGCTAATGATTAATAAGGTTTTGAATACTACTAATTCAGTACAAGGAGTGTGGAAATATGGGAGAGAAAAAAAAGGATGTGATAAGAAAGCTCAGGTATCAGCTTTAGTAAGATTTGCCTTCCTAGATAGATCAGTTAAAGCCAACTTGGTACATTTATTTCCCACTTCCTATTTCTGTTCTAAAAACTGGAACTGTTTTCTTTAATGTGCAAGACAGTTCCTTGCCCATCATTTCATCTCTGAGTCAATTAGAGAGAAACAGTCGATGTGTAGCAAACACAAAAGTCCCAGATTCCCCAACTCCGTACTAGATAATGACGCATGGTTCCCAGAATCAAGCTTTGTACCCCTCACTCTTACACTACAATAGCAATGTTACCACCCTTTCATAGCACAGCTTTCCCTGCTAAAGAACTGGGCTTGCAGGCAGTAGTGCTACATAACTATGCAGCATAAAATGGGATTACTGCCAGAAAGCAAAGGAAAAAATATTCCTTCCCTCTCCTCCATGTCCTTGTTCCAGCCTCCATTCTGCCCCTTCCCTCGTGGCCAGCATTTCAGGATGTGATTTGAAATATTGGGGGGAGAGGGAGGGGAGGAAGACTTCTAAAGGACAAACAAGGGTGTTCAGCACCTTTTAGTCCATGATGTACCAACAAAGGGGGAATAGCTGGGAAGATACAGTCAAGGTGAAAGCAAAAGTGGGACCATAATCTGCCATAGATGCCACACACTAAACTGCACCGAGGGGAGAGTGAGCACATGAGGAATCAAGCAGAAAAAAAGGCATAAGACTTCCTTTCCTGTGTTTGTTTAATAAAGCTGTCGGTGTGATATTAGGCTGGATTTTCATATCTGTTTGCACTCTTCCAGTTCTGAATGAGTGTTAGGATCAGATTTTGGATGAATATGTAAAGTGTACAAAGAAGTGTTCCACCCCTGCACGGGTTCCACTTATTTTGCCTGGCACAAGACATCAGACCCCATCCTGAACACTGTGTGGTATGTTCCTTGTCATAAATCACAGCCAGACACTTGGAGCAGTAAATCGATACCATTCCTATCTTCTGCAAAAAGAACAGGAGGCTTACATAACCCACAGAGCAAAGGGGGAGCCTGCAGCCTGCTCTGCCCAGGACTCACAATCTCTGCAAGATTCTTCACTAAGGAGAAAAAATAATAATAAAAGAAAGGTACTGATCCTGACACTTCCCCTCTCCATAGAAACTGGTGGTGTTCGTGGTAACTGTTGTAGCACTGGCATCAACATTCCTGTCCTTCAAGGGAAAAGACAGGTTGTAGAAAGAAGCAGACCACTGAAGAGGCAAGGCAGAGCCAAGCATGTTCTGATCCAGAAGGCAAAAAGAAAATGAAAGAGAGAGCTACTGATTTCTTTCCACCTTCACAGATAAGCAAAAGTGCTTGTTCTGGGTGTCACAATCATTCTGCAGAAGTCAAAAATCTACAGCGAAGGAGCAGGCAAAGCAGCAAGACTGACATTCCCTGAAGTATCCAGTCCTCCAGTAATCTTGCCAGTAAGCGAATTTGGTTTTCCATAAACTTAAAATAAAAAATTATTAAGAAATAATAATAAAATAGCCACCCCAGTTGATATTTAGCAACTAAAGCATTTTTCAATGTAATTTCAATTTCATCAAATTGCTAAAGGGGAAAAAGCACCTTAAAAGACCAAAAAAAGAAAAAAGCCCAACCGTATTGACAACATTTTCTAAATGCATTCTTCATTCCAATTGACTTATTTTGAATATTTCTTCGTTTTTATTAAAAATGACCTTCAAATACTACAAATTGTTCAAAGGATAAGTAAAAAAATTAGCAAAGGGCTCATTTAGCCCCGCAAATAAGTGAGATGGATTTCAAAGTTGCCAAAGAGATTAAATTTTCATCACTACCCAGCTCCAGCACTGATAGGATGATATAACTTTCTGTACCTTTCTACTCCAGACCAGCTGGGAACATTCATCTCTGCACTGTGTTAGCAAGAAGATGGTTGGTCCCCAACACTGAAAGTACAGAAACAAAAATAGCCTTTACATTTGACAAGCTGAATCCTGGGAAAAACGTAAGCTCTGAGAGTATAGCATGGGAGGGCAGAGACAACTCATGTTTGCTTCAGAGCCAACACATAAAGTGCTAAGAGGACAGGAAAACCTTTTCATCAAATAGAATGAGCCATATTAGAGAAATCAGTTTTGTGGGTTTGGCTCTACCATTCATGCACTCCGGGTATTTGGGCAAGTTCTTTGAATTTCTGTTTGTTTTCATTTTCCCCCATTTAAAAAAGAAATCAACCAAAACCATGACCCTTCCTTGACAAAACAGTTCAAGATGTACATATGAAAAACTCTGGAACAGATATTAGAAGATTTTCTGCATTTTGCCTAAAATCCAGAGACTTAAAACCTTCTGTAACTCACAGTTCAGCGAATTATCCTGAAACATAAAAGTCTTTGGATGAAAACATTTGCATTTAGATACATTTAACCTTACATTAAAACCAAAAGATGAATAATACTTTAATGATCCTGTCATATTTATTAGCTCTGCTCAAGGTGAGCAAAAGCTCTTGGGAACAGCTGTGCCAGGCATTCTTCCCTCCCCCGTTCACTATTTTTTTCCCTTCCTAAACTGCAGGACTTCAGTTCTAGCACTATTTTTCATACTAGGTTTTTTCCCTCCTGGCACAAAAATCAGAATGCAGCAAAGACATGAGGGATGAAGGATAAAAGAAACAAGACTGACTACCAAATTAACTGTGTACTAGTGAAAGAGAGACAAATCTGGTTATTCAGAGATATTTTCTGACCTATTCTACCATGACCATCTACATCATTTTAACCCAAATACTCTCTCCCCAAGCTCAGGCTAATTATTGCTTCTCTTTGTGTTCACAGAACCATTTAGGTTGGAAGGGACCTCTCAAAAGCATCTAGTCCAACCTCACAGCTTAAGCAAGGTCAGCTAGAGCCGGTTGCTCAGGGAGGTGGGTCCAGCTGAGTTTTGAATATCAACAAGGCTGGAGACTCCATTAATCTCTCCAGGCAACTGGTTCCAGTGTTTGACCACCCGCACAATAGAAAAGTGTTTTCTTGTGCCCATTGCCCTTGGTCCTATCACTGGGCACATCTGAGAAGAGTGTGGCCCCCTCATCTGCATTCCCTCCCATGAGGTACTGATATACCTTGAGATTCCCCCCAACCTTCTGTTCCCCAGGCTAAAGAGTCCCAGCTTTCTCAGGCTCTCCTAAGAGTAGAGATGCTCCAGTCCCTTCATCTTCACGGTTCTTGCTGCCATCCACTCCACTAAATGTATATTTTTCTTCTCTTGGAGAGCCTAGGACTGGACACAACACTCCAGGGGTGGCCTCACCAGTGCTGAGTAGAGAAAGGATCAACTGCTGACTGCAATCCACCACTCAGCCTGTTTTCCACCTCACTGCCCATTCCCCTAACCTGTACTTTGTCAGCTTGTTGTCTATGAGGATGTTACGGGAAGCAGAGTCAAAAGCCTTACTAAAGTCAAGGTTACAACCACCACTGCTTTTCCCTTGTCAATCAAGCTAGCTTTCAATAATAAGGTGGCTATCTCATTAAGCATAATTCCTTCATCATAAATCCATGCTGACTATTCCCAATCACCTTGTCCTTCTTGTGTTTGGAAATGGTTTCTGAGATTGGTTGCTCCATCATCTTGCCAGGGATTGAGGTGAGACTGCCTAGCCTGTAGTTCCACAGATCTTCCTTCTTGAAGACTGCAAGAAAATGAACATCACTCATGTCTTCAGGAACCTCTCCCAGTCACCATGACCTTGCAAAGATAATGGAGAGGGGTCTTGCAATGGCATCAGTCAGTCCATGGGTGCAGCCTATTAAGCCCCACGGACTTAGAGATGCCTGGTTAGTGGCTCCCTTACTCTGTTCTCCTCTACCAACTCCTCCTTGTTCCGTTCCAAGCCTTCCCTCTGGTCTCAGGGAACTGGAATCACCAAAGGCCAGTCTTAGAAGTAAAGACTGAAGCAAAGGTATCAACAAATACCTCAGCCTTTTCCCTGTCATATGTCACCAGGTCTCCTGCCTCACTCAGTTGTGGGCCCAAGTTTTCCCTCATATTCTTTTTGCTGTTTATGAGCCTGTAGAATCCGATCTCATTGCCCTTCATTCTCCTTGCAGGATTCAGCACCAGGTCAGCCTTGCCTTTCCTAACCCTACCCCTGCGTGATTAAGCAGCAGCTATATACTCCTCCTGGGTTGCCTCCCCCTGCTTTCACCTCTTGTGCACTATCATTTTATGCCTGAATTAATTTAGGATTTTCTTGCTCAACCACACAGGCATCCTGCTGCCTTTGCTTGTTTTCCTGCTTGTTAGGACAGACCTTTCTCAAGCTTGGGAAGGTGATCCTTGAATATCTACCAGCTCTAGTAGACCCTCCTCTGCAGATTCATACACCATGTTTCTCTTCCAAGCAGATCTCTGAAGGGGCTTTAAGTCTGCTCTCCTGAAATACACGGTTGTGCTTCTGTTTTTTGTCCTGCTCTCTCTTAGGATCCAGAAGTCCATCTCACAGACACTGCAGCCAAAGCAGTCCCTGACTTTCACATCCCCAAGCAGTTTTTCCTTGTTTCTATGCATCAGGTCCAGCAGAGCACATCTCCTTGTTGGCTTCTCCATCAACTGTGTCAGGAAATGGTCAACACTGGTTGACCTGAATCTCCTAGGTTGCTTGTGCCCTGCTCTGTTGTCCCTCCAGCAGATATTAGGGGATTTAAAGCCCCACTTGAGGACCAGAGCCTGTGAATGTGAGGATTCTTCTATCTTTTTGAAGACAATCTCAACTACTTCTTCCCAATCAGAAGGGCTACAGCAGGTATCTGCTATGACAGCACTCATGTTGGTCTGCCTGCTCATCTAGACCCATAAACTCTTGACATCCCAAGGCAGAACTCCATGCATTCCAGCTGCTCTCCATCCTTCCTAAGGAGCCCGTATTTGTGTAGTGCACATTCCAGATGTGTGAGCTATCCTAGGGGGTCCCAGTGAGCTTGTAGCCCTGTAACCATACACAGACTTGTCATTCCTCCTGTTTGTTCCCCACGCTGTGTATTTTAGTGTAGAGACATTTCAGAAACGCACCCAAGCACTCCAATTCTCCAGAATGAGCATGAGAGCTTACCCCAGAAGTCTGTTTCACAGGCATTTTCTTCTTTACATGCCTGTGCTTGAAGTGATTGAATTTCAGCCTGTTCCATCTTGCTATGTCTCTTCTGTTCCAATCGCCCCAGGCCCTTGGCTTTCCTACCCCATCCACAACTTCCTCACTTGTTTGGCTTAGGAATCTCTCCCTTTCCCATCATTTCTAGGGTTTGATGGCACATAAAGCATGTCTGGTAGGTTCATGGACATAAATATTGAAGGGACAACCAGTTGTGCCTCTGGAGTTAAGAAAAGAGATGAATAACCAAGATTTTATGGTGCAGGAACTGTAGTAGTGTGAAAGCAAATAATGTTAATTACATATTAAAAATGATAATTATATATTAAATAATACTATCACATCACTAATAAATCAATCTTCTTCAAGTCTGCTTTGCCTTTGATGGCAACTGGTGCGTGATTTCCCTGTCTTTACCTAGACCCATGAGTATTTCCATCCTATTTTCTTCCCCTGTCCTGCTGAGAAGGGGCACAGAGAGTGACTAGGTGGGCAGCTGGCCAAAGCTGAACTGAGATTGGCATGGAAAACATGATAACAACAAAGACAATACCAGAATTCCTAATTCATACCAACAAAATGAAACATTTGCCATAGAGTCTAACCTTGACTATATGCATTCAAAGCTATTAAGGAGCATAAACAACATTTTTCATAGCAACTGTGCTGCAGATCTACCATTTCATACAGCAGAATTCACCACTTGCTCTTTAGTGGGAATATTTGTTTGGATAGCCTCATGAACCCCATCTCATGGAAAGTAATTTTGAAAATTCTCATTTGAAGGAAAATCTATTTCTTAAGCTTCACTTCTCTTCTGGTCAAAGAGGCCAAAAGCTTGAAGTCACCAACACAACTAAGACCCATTCTGAGGCAACAGAACCTTTTTCAGCATAGAATTTCTATTTAAAAAAAAAAAAAAAAAGCCATTCAGAACTCTCTGCTGCTGAGAACAAACCACATGAGGCTTGGTGGTTATGTAACAAGCATCTATTCTGCTCCCAGTTACACTGCTTTAAAAACAGATTAATCCAATGGACCAGCAAAGTTTCCTGGCACATACTGGTACACCAGGGATGGGAGAAAAGCACAAAAAGAAATGCAGAGAGATGGCCAAGCAATATCATATGACTTAATGCTAATTCTGTCCTTTCTGCGCTGAACAAGATTAAGAGATGGTATTTTTTATGTCAGCTAGCAGAAATCTAACGACACAAATTGTATAAGCCAATTTTGTTAGTAGAGATTTCATTGCAGAGTTTTCTGCCATACACCATGGAAGACACTGAAGCTCCTTTATTCTATAGGAAGCAGCTGTAGGATATGAGAGAAACCCTTTCCTGGGATATTCAGAGCTTGCCAGTCCCAAATTTACCTATTATTTATTTCAGTTGAAATTCAAACGGAAAGCAAGAGAGACACACAAAAAACACAGAAACAAACAAAAAGCAAACAAAGAGTCCAAAGAAAAACCCCAACCTGAATCAAAAAAAAAGATCAGAAAAACCCTAAGGTTACCTCAAGGTAACCCCCTCCAATGTCCTTTTTAAAAGGGTGAATCACTTTTGAGTTTTCCTACAGCTTCCTTTAAATCTAATGTAGTTATCCATTTTGAGTTGCATCAATCTTGATTTCAAGAGCCCAGCGACCAAGCTGGAGACAGAAATTAGAATTTGTTTTCATGTTTTGAATTCTACTTGCAGTCATCTTTGTGAAGCCAACTAACACAAAATGGACTGTCAGGGAAGAGAGTTCAACCTTACACTTCGAAAAATCTTGGAGGTTCACCCAGTATTTTAATGTATGTTTTTCTGGTTTATATCTGAGACCTAATATATTATAAAAATGAAAAAACAACTGACACCCAAACCAAAACATTCAGAGCTTATAAGTGATCTCCTCCTCTTGAATACAAAATATTTTTTATGGTATTCCCCAGCCCTGGAAGGTGTACTTTTTACAGATGTTAAAGTGTGGGGGAAAGAAGGGTGGCTCCCTTTCTTCCTCACACACACAAAATCATCTTTTCTTTCCCTCTGTTCCCTGAAGGGTGTGACTAAGGAAAAAGTCCAACAATAGAGGAAAAAGCAGAATTTATCGAAGAGTTCTAATGAAAATGAAGAGACTGCTAAGAGGGCCAAAGGTTACACAGAGAGCAACCCTTAAAAAGAACAGGTATTATAATCGTCAGATATTAATCCAACCCGTGACCCTAGTCACCAGTTAAAATATCAAAAGGTATTGCAACATTAACCACCAGACATTTTAGAAGAGTTCAAACAGTCTGTGCAAGTCTAATTAAATCTGGCCCCAGATCTGTCACACAGTATAGAAAAATAAGACGGGAAAATTCATCGTGACACAAAACTAAGAGGTAGGTGGGATGAGAATACTGACACTGGCACTTCCTATGGAAGAGGATTATTATCATCAGCCCCAGCAAACAACCATCTCTCAAGCTGTATAGGGATGAACTTTTCATTTTCAGTATGTTAAACTTTTCATGCCAAGGAACACTCCTAGCTGAAAAGCATGTCATGCCTATTTTGCTTCAAGTAGTTTCACCAGGCAAATGAGTGTCTGCACTCTAGAGCACACAGCTTGGTTCTAGTTGCTTTCTGTTTTATTATTGTCTAAAGTAAAGGTCTGAAGGTGTTTCTTCAAAAGAAAGAAGCACCAACAAAGAACTAGTTATCTTGAACAGAAGTAACCAAACGCCTTTGCTTACTACGTTACTGTTCCTAAGCTAGACAAGGTGTGCAACTTCTTCCTTTCTTTACTTATGATTATTCTAAGAAAGATCATTAAAAGCAAGAACATTGCTGGCATAACTAGACACCAGGGTATAAAATTGGGCCAGACAGTAGTTCTCAGAATTCAGAGCAGTAACTCCAGCCAAAAGTTCCTGCTACAATAGTACGTCCTACACACAGCCACAACCTGACCAGCAAGCCTCCAACACGATAAGCAGAGTACTTAAAGTGTATTACAGAAAGCATCACAATCCTACACAGTGCACACAGACTGTGGAAAACCTGTCCTTTGGAAACCGAAAGAAAAGAAGATGCAGGTTATGCTACCCTTCCTCCCAATCAACTTTGGTTGGTCGGTTCGTGTTTAGCTTTTTTAAAAGAGATCTTCTCCAACACAGCTATTTTCACTCTAGCCTTGCAGCACAGGAATAATACTGAGGCAATATTGAGCACCCCTCTGATCTACTTAATGCCTTACACACAGTTTTCCAAGATTACCTCATTTGGGGCATACCAGGTATTTCAGCCTTGGCTCGCTCTTCTCTAGTGTAAAATAATAATGTATGCAATTCCATTTGGGAGTATAAAGATGTTAGCAGCTACACTTCACCGTTCAGAGGTCATGAAGAGCAGTGTGATGAATGACTGAAAGTGGACGCGTTGCTCCGGAAGGCTCTACAAATCAGAATGACTATGGTACGGAATGAATTTTACCACGAAGCCAAGTTTCAAACTACAACGCGTTATCTTGAAAGGTGGATTTCTTTGATGTGAGAAAATGATTCCAACAATTACTCCTCTAAAGTATGATATATTTTAAAAACAAAACAATCAAGAACACGCTGGCACAGCAATATTTTTCCTTGTAAATCCTATTCAACTTCCAAAGGAGCAGAAGTTTTGTGCCATTGGTTTCAGTAGCAGCAGTAGGTCATTACACTGTAAAAAAGTGCTTTAGTTTTTCATACTGACCTGCACTATTTATCTTCCTCACTTATTGTTATGAGTTGTCCTAGGCTAGAATATTTTCTTTTTTAAAAAAGATGAACATTTCTTGAAAAAAAAAAAAAAGAGTAATCTGGAAATACTGTTAAGTGCTAGCCTCTTGACTTTCTTCCTTTGAAGAAAACAGAATTAAATCTCTCCAAATGCAAGTTACTGTCTCTCGCAGTAAATTTATTTGATGATTAGGAAACATTAGATCCAACAGGATGTAAGAGAGATGAAAAGCAACATTAGCTGATGTGTATCAAATCCACTCCACTTCTATCAAGCAGCTCAAAAAAAGTTATTAGTACTACACTGTGGAAAGAATCCAGGGTGCTCCTCTAACACGTTTTCATTATTCATTGATACAATTCTTGCTTTTATGTGGTGTTTTAACATTCTCCAGGCATAGGTGAAACAAATACTGGGATGGTTAAGATATTTTTTTAGACAGAATGCAATTCAAGCAGTGACACCAATTTAGTATTGACTGCCTTCTGACTGAACTTAGTCACTCCATTACCAAAATAAAAGTGCTACTACGCTTTAAAAAAACCCTCACAACATACTTTACACAAGAGAATGTGAAAAACATCCCTCTGACTGGCTCTTCTAGCAAGACTTTAAAAGGTGACCCCGCACAGCAAATTCATTTACATTAAGATATAACGACCCTGAAGCTGCCATTGCTTCATAAAAGAGACAGGTATCCTAAGGAAGGGATTTTTTGGATTATCTAATACAGCCTCTGAGCCAAACATCAGGGAGTCCACGTAATACTTTCCATGCTGCTGTATTTTCATGTCTGCTGAGCTATTGCCATAGTGCCTCGACAGATAAACTCTGCTACGTAACATCAGAACAATTTCTCCTAATTACTAAGGTGAATTTGATCTCTTTTTACTTCAACTAATGGTTCCTCCCTGTACTTTTTAGTATTAGGTTTAACTTCTCCTTCATTATGTTTTTCCCTTCTGATTGTTTTTATGCAGACATGGGTGTCTCCTAAAGAAAACTGAAGGATCACATCCAAATTTCAGACAAAGCTAAGACACGATGCAGTCTCACCTCCTGTCCTAGCAGGAAGCCCGAATGGTAGGGGTGCATAAGGTTAGCTGAAGGAGGTTATGTATCTCACTGCCTTGATCTGTGCTCCTCAGTAAGACTCCCACCAGTTACATCAGCCAGCAGTTCCATAAACTCTGGCAGAAAAATACATGTGGGGATCTCTACAAAAATTTTAAGAGAATATTGTTTCTGCTGCAGGAAGTTGCTACGTCACTTCAGACAGGTGCTCTTTGTGGCATACACTCTTAGAAACTTTTCCCACTATTTTACTCCTTTCTGCCTCATAGGAGCATAGAAGTTCTGACAGAGTGTGCCAGATGATGCAACTTCTAGCACAGAAAAGGCAGGAAATTACACCACTATTTACAGCCAGTAGAGATTTAAACAGTCCCTGGAGATGCATCTACTGGGCAACTCTTCAGTCTAAACCCAGAAGGCTGCAGTTGTTAAGCTCAAACACCACTGCACGCATATTGCTACTAGATCTTGTACCCCAGTACTTAGGAAGTAACTCCAGTGTCATGCAGAAGGCACGGCACTCTGTTGCCTTTGCAGTGGCTCATGCTGGTCTATAAAATAGTACCCCACTCTGACTATAATTTATGGGTTTCTATGTATATTATATCTCATAATATAGTAAATGTCTTGTGCTTACTACCAGACCTACAAATTCAGCCTAGGGTTTGGAAGTCAAGGAATGTTGGTTGTAATAATAAGGTGCTTTAATCAGGGGCTAGCTGCATTCAGTAGCAACCCTGGTGAGCCCCGTAAATACTCACCTGAGCACCAGGAGACAGGACACTGAACGTACTCTAGAAAAATACTAGCGAACAGGCATGTAAATTTTATAGTAACTTTACTTCTACATACTCTCTAATACTGTCGAGACTCAGTTACCCTATCATTTATTGAACTCTCTATCCGAAGAATTTACTGTGCTGCAGGGAATGGTATCTGTGCCAACACATGATCACGTCAGTCAGATCTAACATATGCCATACTGCAGCATTCCAGCATTAGTATAACTGCTTCATTTGACCAGATCAACTAACAGTCTCTAAAGCTGTTAATATACTTAACAACAAAAAGAGACTCCTAATTCAGGTGACATGGTCTAAAAGGTCAAGCAGAAAGATTTCCTTTTTTTGTTTTGTTTTAGTTTAAATGTAAGGAAATTGTTTACCAAAGTAAAAAGTTAAATAAAAATTAGTAGCTATTTGGAATAGTGGTCTTTTCTATGGACTGGTAACTTTTTTTTTTAGGGAGAAAGATAAACACATACAAGATTAATTTACTGTGTTATTTGTTAATATATGGAAATTGAATGAATCCATTGTAATTGGCCTTTCACTTCACCATCTCTTTAGAGCTGTCCTATTCATTTGTAAGCTGATGAAATATTACCCAAACACTGCGTGCTGCTTTGGTGGATGTTGTGACTAAATTGCTAAGGATACTGTAGCACAGAATCGTATCATATACTCTGTTTACTATGGCCCAAGACAAAATTACTGGCCATGGTATTTCAGTTATCTGGAATTCCTGTGCTCAGGAATTTTCCCATGGCTGTTCAATACAGAGAGGTTTAAAAGCCAGTCTTTAGCAAGTTAGCCTCACATTACTCCGCACTTCACCACCCCAAGCCGAAGACTGGCGCAAGAGCTTGAAGTATCTGCACACTATCACTGCAAAGATGAAATGTGAAGGGAAATGCAAGAATCAAACCCAGCAAAATTTCAGGAATTTGAGAAAATACAAGCTCTTCACTTATCTGATGAACATTTACTTGGCTGTCTACATCTTCAATCGTGTTATTTAAAGGCAGTTGATAATGGCCCTTCACAGTAGTTTAATGCACAACTTCACTAGGCAAGGAGGCAGAGTTTGCAGAAAAGTAATAAGAATTAAACGAATAAGTGAATGCAAAGTTGGTTTTGTTTTTTTTTTTTTTTAATTACTTTAAATTACTGGGTGGATTCTCGCATTCAGAAATAAAATTGCTTTAATTTATGCCCAATTTTCAGCCAAATTCTGAGAAAAATGGGCACATTAATTTATTAGGAGTCTAATATAACAACAGTACTGTCACATTTAGTTAATTAGCGTCAGCTATCCTAAGCAAATTAATGTAGTTGAGACCAAAGATTCACATTCTTTTATCACTTGTCAGAGAAGTTACTCTTCGAGCTTTCACAAACTCATGCACAAATACGTTAAGTGCTGTGCTTAAAGTTACAGGCAGAGGTAAAACCTTGTTCTAAAACACTTCAGAGAGATAAAAATTTTATAAACTCTCCTGAAATCAAGAACTGGCTTTAACAACAGAAGAAGACAGCACTTTATGACATTTTTCTGCCTTGGTGCGTTTATTATGGATTGGCTGTGGGTTGTGATCTTCCTGAAATCTTTCCACATGCAACATACCTCACTTTTTTAAGGAGCTATGAGGGTATTAATATTGAGGCCAGCAACAGAAAAATGCTTCTACTACATGCAAAGTCAGCAAAACAGTAGTTTCATTAGATTTAAATTGTCTATATTCTATAATTTCACGCTCTAAAATCAAAAGTCTTACATAGAAGGGAACAAGTCTTAGCTGTGAATATACCTCATATATTGATTTTGAAAACTAATGGCAAAGTTTGAGTTTCTAAAAGGAGGGCTGAACAGGAGGTCAGAATTCATCAGTAGAAGAATTTGCAATTTACACATTTGAATTCGAAATGGTAAGAAAATAATTTAGGGATATAAAGATGCAGCATCCATACTGCTGTCCACAAAGTAACTGGGAATGCAACATTTATTCAAGTGAAACTTTAGTTATTCTAGAAATGATATAAAAAATTACTTTGTTGGTTATGAAAGCATCAGATTGAAAGATCTATGGTGAGCCAAGTCTCCTTCTTAACTAACTGGTTATAGGGCTTGGCACTTTCTATGGAAGGAGTTTGGAATCGTGACACATCCACGCTCCGGACTTGTATATTTGGCATACAAGCCAAAGGAAGGAACACTGTAGAAAGCTGGGTTATTATTGGCCTGTGATACCCTCATAGTGCTATAAAAGTCTGTTAATGAACACAGAACCAAATATGCTAGGTATCACACACAACTTCCACTTTAAGAAGTGCAATCTAGAAGCCAAGAAGCAGATGACCAGGACATTCAAAGATCAGCAAGACAAGCGCTTGCTCCGGTTACTAAGCAGTACGCTCAGTTCTGTGAGAAAATGTTACCATTTGATTATTATTATCTATTTTTTTAGGCATCCTGGCAGAGAACTTAAGACAGGATTTGAAATGTGATAAGGTGTCTCCGTAAATAATTATAACAAGTACCTTCCACGCATAGGAGACCCACAGAAAGCAAGCAGAAAGGTGTTTGTATAGAAATGAACACGTGAGAAGACAGACCAGCAGCACAAGCCGTTACAATGCAATAGATAGAGAAGCCAACAGCCCTGAAGGTCTCGAAAGCAACAAGTAACTTCAATGTGATAGAATTTAGCTGGGGGAGTGAATCAGGAGAAGGATTGAAGAAGTTGGTTCTATTAAGAAAATAAAGTTTCACTTTTCAAGGAATTACTGTTTCAGCTGTAAGAAATTCCAGAATAGTATCACAATTTTCTTACCCTCCGTGCGCCTCTTCTCTAAGAGCCTTAGAAAAGGTAGATAGTCATGAGTCACTCACTTCCTTTATTGGACTCAAATCTTTATGATCTAAAAGAGAGATAAATGGAGGAAGGCAGAAAGTGAAGGATTCTCTTCCTGCCTGTAATGACAGCAGTTAGGACCCTTGAACAGTTCAAGGAGCTGCAGCCTCCACAATTCCTTTACACACTTGCCTGGCTTGAAGGGGTATGGTGTGGATGCGTGTTTGTGTTTTGTTTTGTATTATTATTATTGGGTTTGGGGTTTTTTTGTGGTTATTTTTTTGTTGTGTTTGTGTATGCATGTGGGTTTTGTTGTTTTAATTTTGGTAACAAACAAAAAAGCCCAACTAGCAAACCAAACAAACAAAAACGAACCCCCACAGAGAGACAAAAAAACAAACCAGAAAAAAATGAGTGAGACAACTTAGCAAGACATGAAATCCTCTGACATTCCATAGTGGCTGAAAGCCAAGACAACAGCAGTAGCCATTGCTTTCACACCTCTAGCACCGCTGCTGCAACAAGAACAACATATTACAGCAGAAAGTGTCTGCGCTGAGTTTCAGTGCGGACTACGAGACTGAGGAATCTAAGGTAAATACACTTGGCAAAGATGACCTTACAAAAGAAATGCTGTAAAATGAGACCTTAGCCATTAATATCTCACCCAAATTCCAGC
Source organism: Chloroceryle amazona (assembly GCA_027560015.1). NCBI lineage: Eukaryota > Metazoa > Chordata > Aves > Coraciiformes > Cerylidae > Chloroceryle > Chloroceryle amazona. The sequence continues at coordinate 66,510 of JANHFX010027872.1, forward strand.
TCTGGCACAGCCTGAGCCTACAGGGGACAGTGCCTGGCACTCCAAACTTTCCAATGTGCCAAATAATTACATTTATGTAATCAAGTAGCTTAGTTAGGTCTTGGGGAATGTTGGGGACTGTTGTCTTGTTTTGTTTAGGAGATTTTGGGGTTTCTGTTCTTTTTCTTTGCATTAAATTAATTGAAACTACTATTTTAATCAGTGGCCATTGCTATTTTTATATTTTGCTTTTCCTGAGATCAGTGGAACTGACGCAAGAAATACTTCAGGTACCAACAGGAGACACAACTTTTATCCAGATGAATGGGCAGAGGGCGTGGAATACATCAGCAAACACATCATGGGATATGGAAGGTTGTGCCCGTTTCCCAAGAAACTCATGTTTGAGGGTGAGCACATGAAAACCCCACCACAGTGCTCAGATTCCAGGAGACAAATATATGTACAAGGAATTAATTAACCCTTAAGCATAGAGAGGAAATTAAGAAGTACCAAGAGTTTCAGTATTGCCAGCCTGGTGAAAATCAGTGCTTATTAACTCTCTTGCTTATTAGCTCTCAAGGAAGCACCCACAGCAGTAGCCTTTTTCTCATGTATTGATAGCTTCTAGGGTCCATCATTTCTTAATGTGACCAATATACCATTGCTGAAGTCTTATCAGCTTTGCTTCAAAGCTGACACAAGATCTGTAAGCTTACTGTTCCTAAAATTTTGCTAGAATTTCTTTGGCACAGATGGGCTGGACAAGACATGACTGATAATTGTTATTACTAAATAAAAAAAGAGCTAATTTCAGTTTAAAATTTATTCTAAACTTCATCTCTCTTTACTGGAGTTCCACACTGTTGGATCTCTCTATGGTTTGAGTGGTTTTTTATTATTTTACTCCAAATTTTCCAGAAGGAGAAGATAAACAAAAAAACCAAATCAAAACACAACAACACCACCACACCAAAAATACTTAGAAACATTGGAAAATATAGGATCAAATCAATGTGCAATTACTAACCTACAAGCCAAACACGTATTCAAGAGTTTTGCTGTGCTGATCACTAACCATTGCAGTGTAACTAGGACACGTGGTAGGGAAAAGACCAAAAGGGAGAAATTAGTCTTTTGGAAATTATGTATCCTCCAGGGTCCATAGTTAGTTAAAAGCTTAGGGAAATAATCCCAAACCCTGAGACAGCACCAAACCACCCTCTGGAAGAGCCTTCTTAACACTGAGTATGGATGTTTATAGAATGGGATGCTTATAAATTATCTACAGGGTGCACGTCAAAGGGATGGGGCCAGTCTCTTTTCAGTAGTACCCAGTCATAGGACAAGGGGCAATGGGCACAAACTGGAACAGAGAAGTTCCACCTCAACATCAGGACAAGCATCTTTCCTGTGAGGGTGACGGAGAATGGGAACAGGCTGCCCAGAGAGCTTGTGAAGTCCCCTTCTCTGGAGACTTTCAAAACCCACCAGGACACATTCCTGTGCAGCCTGCTCTAAGTGAACCTGTGGGACTAGAAGATCAGCAAAGGTCCCTTCCAACCTCTGCCATTCTGTGATAGTGGAATTATCCCTACTGTGCCTTTTCTTACCTACGCATTCCTGTGCCATATGCATTTTGAGGCTGACATTTACATTTCCCTCTATCTGTAGAGAAGATATGCTTCTATGAACAAAATAATTTGGAGTTAATGAGAGAGCCTAAATTCACCTTCTACCTATGCTGGAACTGATTATCTTCAAACACACATAATAAGCTAGAACTAAACACAGAGACATTCACTTGCACTTTGTTGACACTCTTATCACTCAAGATGAAGATAAATGTGTGTTCATCATTGTGTTTCTTTGCCGTTTTTTTGCCACTTCTGCACTGTTCCGAAACGCACACTGTGAGTTTCAAATCTCTTTGCTGCCTCCATTTTCAAGTCTTAGCAGTTAGGAAGATATGAATTACCAAATACTATATAAGCACCAAATACTTTTGAGTCCAGATTCTTGGACACATTCCAGCTGCTTTGCATTTTTGTACGTTGCAGCTCTTGGTATCTGGTCCCTTGGAATTTCCTCCTTTGTAGGGAGGATCTTTCAGTGGTAGAAAATTACTGGTGTCAAGAGACACCTCGGATAGCACATTAAACAGATTTTCCTTTTCACAGTCAGTGTGGAAAAGTAGGTACCTACATATTTTATTATTCTCAATTCTAGCTGGACCGCACTGAGCACTTGTTTCTGCAAAGCAGAACATCATGGGCACCCCCACTGACTCCAGATAACTTACTGCATTGGGAGAGGACATTTTCCACAGCAATAAAACATACAAACTCCCTCAAGACAGATGAAAGAACTGAACTTGTTCTCTTGCTGCATGTTTTATCCACTGCATACGCAAAGGACAGCATTAACATTGGGCACCTTCTCCAAAGACTGCCACTGAAATTGTTGAGGCATGCACATGAAGAGTCTACCCTGAACATCCAGCTATACTAACGAGTCAGCAATGTGAGAAACTGCCACAGCTTCCTGACACCAAAGAGAAAATACACCTGCAGAGGAGAAGGCTACACTAACATGATAGCAACAGGAGAAACAGCAGAAAGAAGCAACGTAAAATGACAGAACAGAGGTGCCAGCCCAATGGAATTGTTACCCGTGGCAGAAATAACCTGGGCAATGACACCCCAAATACCAAACAAAGGTGTAAAAATCAGCAATATCGGGACCAATGGGAAAGAGCAAATGTTTATTGGAGGTGATGAGAGTTGTAGAGAGAAAGAACTTGCAAGGGGAAAGGGAGAGAAAATAATTCAGTTTGAATTGAGCAGATTGACCCGAACAACTGGCTAGTCAGTCACGTGCTTGATCACCACAGGTCCACAAAACCACTGCTTCCATCACGCCTGCCTCTAACTCACGTGCAGAGTGACAAACAGGCAGTCATATTTTCCCTGGCATGAGTGAGGGAACACTTGGAGCACTCTACTTGGCATCAGCATGGAAACACCTCACCTTTTCCTCTCCTACAGAAAATATTTGCAAAATTTGATGAATCTAGGTCAAATTACCATGTTGCAACAATTTCCGACCATAGTTTTAGAAAACTTAGTGTTCAGCAAAAATTAACAAACAAAATAAATTACTCCTCTACATCGAGTAGTGTTTTTATAATTCTATGTGCATGAAGCCTTCTACAGGTAATGTAGAAGCTTTGTTGCACAGGAAGTTTGGAAAAGTGCTTTTTTTTTTCCTTAGGCTTTCTAAGGATATGCTACATTTCATAAAAAGAGGTATTTATGAGGAGGGAAAGGAAATGGATTGCCAATTAGATGGTTAGCAGCAGGCCTGTCACGGACAACAGCACCGTTCTCAAAATAGTGACACCAAATCCATCTCAAAAGGAAGCTTTTTTTACTAGGATAAGCACTTGGAAAAACCCAGGGGCTGATCCAAACACGACTATAACATTCTAAAGATCTGAGATTCACAAAAAGGCTTTTAAATTTCAGCTTGTTCTCCCATATGACCTTTTCAGCTTTCCTGGCTGGAGAAAACCGTTAGTCCAAATTATTTGATCTTCTCTGATTCTAGACCCTTCTGATTGTAGATAACTGCAATTCTTCCGTTTTCTCCCAGGAATGTAAATTCCATTTTGGTGCACGTTAGGCACTTTAAAGCTTACGTGAACCTAAGTCAACACTCAGCAAAAGGACCACCCACAGCCTTTCACGTCCCCTCCTTGTACAGCCACCTCTTTTCTGGCACACGCATCAAGAGTAGGATCTGGGAGCTGTTCTGAAGTAATGTAAACAGCTTAGGATATTTGTCAGGTTAGTTTTAAATCCAGACCAACTCCCAGAGCTCATCCGTTGCATAGTCCCACACATATTTGTTTATGCAGACAGAAGGGGCTGTTTGGGGCTTCTTCAAGAGCAAGCAGTGTCTGTTCATGTCAGCTTTCAGGGTAGGAGAAGCCGAGAATGAAGAATTGCCCTAACTGCAAGATACTTAAAAAAACCCACACAGCCCCACCCCCTTAGAAATGAGAATTCTGGTACCTGCTTCTAGAGACTGAAGAGATTTGGACTAGTGATACTTGGAAAAATACTGAACTGCTTAGTCTGCGATTACTTCCTCATTCTAAAATCTCTGTGGGTTTTTTTGCGTGTGAAGTAGCAGTGGCAAGTTTGCATCAATTCACTGTTGATAGCTTTGGATTAAATTAGTTGAATTTACGCCACTCTAAGGCCAAAATAATCATTAACTAGAACAAAGAGCAGCTCTCCTTGCCCTATAGCTTATAGGTTTGCATCAGTATAGCCATTACAAATGATTTTGTATTAATACAGCTACACCAAACACGAACACAAAAATCTACATTGCCACAACAGAATAAAACCCCAAAGAGTTCTTAAATGCCTTTGTATTTTCCGCTATATCATGGAGAATATCAGATGGAGAGGCCAAAACTGGCAGATTTCAGTTTATATGAACCTGTTCCAAAAGCCACAGATGAACTCTGTTCTAATTTACCAAGAAGGAACCGAAGGCTTTGCCATTGGAATTTGTACCAGGAAATGCTGAGAGCACACACAAGAATCTCTCCCTTCTCTCTGGAAAAAGTGCTTCCTTATCTGGCCAATGTGTCTTAATTAAAATGTATTCATCTTTTGCCTACCATTGAGTTTCATAAGCAATTCCAGAAATCTCTTTCCAAACACTTGGGAAACAGTTCTCAGCTCCGTCCAGGCTTTGTGCAGCTCTTGTGATAAATCACAGCAGACCTGCAACCACTCTCACCTATGTATAGCTGCTACACACATGTTGAACACTCTGCACAGATCCTGGGCTTTTATCCTCTTTCAGTTGTAGATATCACCTGCAAGAATACTTCTGTAAAAAGGAAATCCTTTGTGTTCAGATCCAAAGGTTTCACGGCTTCTTTCTCAGAGAAAAGAGCTCCATCGCTCCCAAACAAAAATAATGGTAAATTGCTCAGGGGAGATGCCAACAGAGCAAAGACTTAAAATGAAAAGGACTCAAGGGTGTGAAGGAAGACAAGTGAAATGCTTCAATCAAGTCCTGAGGGAGGATCTGGGATAGTCTGAATCTTGCGCATTTTAGTGCTGTCCTAATCCACGGCTGACTCCTGCAGCTTCAGAGGAGCAGCCGCTCTTAACCACTGTGCAAAACACACAAACAAACCCAGCCATTTTCATGCTCTACCACTACATCAGCAAAAGCTCATGTTATACGACTCCTTAAGGTAACATTAAAAATACACAAATCCCTAAACTACGATACCCCTTCTGTACTGCGATACCACAATTAAAGCTTATTCAACTGAATTTTTACAACAAACTAACTTTACAGAAACAGATCCTGCTTCATACATAGTGAAAAGGTTTCATCACGACGTCCTTAAGTAAGGGGTCATCTCTCAAGGCAGCAATGACACTGTGCATTAGAACAGTGTAATGTCCAACTTTTGGTCAAAAGTGGTTATTTAATCTCCATTTTCAACAAAATACAATTTTTAACTGATCTTTAGAATTTATTCCTAGGTACTAAGCTAAAGGAAGCAAACCATCTCCCACTCCAAGCAAATGCTGCAGCCTTTAACTAGTGCTAATAGATGTTCTTCCAAAGAATGTCAACCATGACTCAGACTTGCTTCCTCCAAACAGATCTTGAGATCTGGCATTTGGGAAGCCCTGTAATCTTTAAGCTGTTTTCTCATTGCCACCTCACCCCCACCTTTGTTTCCCTGTGTTTTAAAGTCAAAAAATAATACTCTCCTACCAGGAGCAGCGTTCAGATGGAGCTGGGACTTAAGAAAAAGATCGACTAAGATGTGCAATTAGAAAACAAACAAACAAAATAGAAACAACGAGGGGCTGGCAGAAAACAAACCACAAGCTAGACAGCATTGCTTCTGTGACTAATATTAAAACTCTGTTACAGCTCTGCAAAGGACAGTAACAAGAAACCTGCAAGAATTACAGTACCAGAACCGCACAGAAGTCATTGTTCATTGGGGGCCTCACAGCCAGCTCCAGCCTTCTCAGCAAGGCACTGCCAGATCCCTCACGCTGAGCCGAAAGGAATTCCATATTTTAAAAGGCCTAAGTGTGGCAAGCGAGCTACAATATCATTTTCCCTTTAAACAACAAACACACACACACGAGAACGTGTTACACGTACACAGAAGTGAGCAAGAGTCAGGGCGTGTGTCAGCTGCACCTTTCCCATCAGAAGCTTAACTGGCAAGGGCACTAAGTCCTGCCTGGAAATGAACAGGAGCCCACCTTCAGTCCCAGCACCCAAGTAGAGATACGACAACCCATAAATCTAAGGACTTGCTTGATGCAAATCACATAGTAAGTCAGCTGATTGGATCTAGGCAAATCCAGGCATCCTGCAGATGCCAGAATAAATAGAGAAGAGCCCTTTTCCCCAGGTTCAGAGTGCAGCCACTGCAGCCAGGCTGGGCTCAGCCCAGCTGACAGCGGTTTCAGGGCCACCACACAGACCTTCTTTACTCGGGAATTTAGGAGACACAGAGTCATGTCAGCTCTCTTCATTAAGGTCCTTCCAGAGATTCGACACCATGTATTTTCACCAGATCAAAGCATCTTATATATGTATTGGGCAGAGTACAGAGCATGCTGTACTTTCCCTCCTTCTCTCAAAGTTTGAAACACAGCATTGAGAACCACGGTATGAGCCATTTATCTGTCAAATAAAGATCAAGGATGATTAAGAGCCTCTGGCAAATAAAGATCAAGGATAGTTAAGGGCCTCTGGCAAAGCTGATAGTGCAGTCTGTCCCCATCCAGCTTTAAAAGGATTGATAGAGAGGCCCTTACTGCTATTACAAAACAGAATTTTTTGAAGGTGTGAATTCATTCCCTTTAAGATTCACAAAGTTCAGTACCTGCCTATGGTAACTTCCTCTCTGATCTTCTATAATATTTGAATTAAAATGTCTGTAATGGCTGCTCAGGGGTAGGCTACTAGGTGACATTAATATAACAGTACTGCTGAGGTGAAATGTTGTGTTCCCGTTAGCAGGAGAACCCAACCAAACAAAACACAAACCAACGAAAGCCAAGCCCCAACCCCCTGAATGAAACAATTTACACTTCTGCCCGCCTGCTTATGCTTGCAGCCTGATCAAAACTCAGGTTCATGGTGTGAAGGCATTTAAGAGCTGATGAATGAATTCAGCTCTATGTATATGGATAAGTAAAAGCTGATCATAAAGAAAAATGTTGATCACATGGAGACAAAACAAAAAAGGCTATCAGCTTTAATTGCTACTGAACGTTTGGTTACGCTAGAAAAGAAACACAGAAATGTCTCTAGAGACTGCAGTTTAGGGACTCTCCGTTAGAGTCTGGGATGCTTTAACAGATGACAATTCCAGACTTCTCTGAAGTTACTCAGCTGAACATTTTGCTGCCAGAAATAGGCTGTAATTGACTCTGCCCCCCCGCCCCAAACAACAAACAAATAACAGGTAACAAGGTTTTGTTTCTGGCTTTGTTTTAACAAGGAAAACAAGAGATTTATACCTGAAGTATTTAATAAAACCTTGTACCATTGTTATGAACTCCAAAAGGTGATTTAAGAATTGCATTCACTGAAAAGATTTTAAATTATTTTTCCTTTTCAGGATGGAAAAAGCATGTGTTTCCATTATAAATATAAACTTTGTTTCTTCTCATGTGACCATAACTTAACTGTGTATCTTTTTCTGTTCCTCATCTCTTAGGGGAGGCTCGTGGGAATTCCAGGATTCACTGCAGTTGGACCTGTGGTCCACTGCGGAGAGTGGAAGCATGAGAAGTTCCAGTCCTGGCAAGGCCTCAGATCTAAGATTCCAATACTTCAATGGACATTAAGTGGAAAGGAAAAAAAAATAAATCCATCACTATCCAGCCATTTTTGTTGTGAGATGGCTGTCTTCATCCTTCTCACTACTGAAAAGTATAGAGTGCAATGTCAGCCAGACCTAATTTCTTTATCAGAGCCAAGCACAAAATACAGATCTCCACATAACTACATTTGGAGAAATCTTCATTGCAATGCAGGAAAGTGCTGTTCATTTGAAAGCATTACAGCCATTGCTGCTTAATGGAGGGATTCAGACCCACTCAGCTAACTAGTCTGTATCAAAGTTGTTATCACCAGCAGCGGTCCTCAGCACAGCAAAGTGCTGCACAAGCCTGGTTAGTCCCTGCTGGGGAAGGAGAAAATTTCATTCCATTAATTGACCTCTTTAAAGCTGATGGGGGCATTTGCTGCTAATACTACCACAACATCTACCACTGCCTCCCACTGCAGATCTTTCTGCTGGTTTAACACCTCCAGTTGGTACTGTGTCTCAAAGCACACTTAATGCTCATCATTCTCCAAGGCTGCTTCTTTGGAAGCATATCATATATTGCAAGAAACTTTGGCATCTGAACAACCAACGTCTCTGCCTTTGACTCACTGAAGCTCATTCAGATTTTCCTGAAAGGCCCTGAATGACAATTTCAGGCTGTACTGAGAACTGTGGATGAGGTGTGCACATCTAAGTAGGAGCCTGCACCCAAACGAAGAGCAGAACCACACCAAAATCAAGTAGCATCTTGAATGACCATCTGTCCCATTCTTGGTTTTCTTTTTTCTTCTAGTCTAGAGCAGTATTCAGAGGTAGAATCACTGAACACTTCATAGGAATCTACGTTGAAATATCTGCTCTGCAAAATCCACAGTGGAGCCAGACACTGTCTTTATGGCCAAAGCCTTGGAAATCAAATTTTGGCATGAATTGTAGACTATCCAAGTACATTGGACTGTGCACCGTAATTCCAATTATTCATATTCTACTGCATTGTAAACTAACATGAAAACACTCATTTACAGAGCAGATAAAGGTCATGAAACTGTGGAGCAAATAGAAGCAACTGGACATTTTGTTAATTCTTAAAGATACTAAAACCATTTGCACAACGTGGACTGTTCTTCGGAGATTTTTACGGTAAATATATTTTTGTCAAACATGTAAATACAGCAAAAAATTAAAATAAAACCTGTTATCAGCTTCAGAAGGTCTTCTTTTTTAATATCTACCTTTCAGACTTTATGAGCTCCTATTTACCTGTCTATCATTAAGCCAAGAGCAAAATGTTCAGAAAAGCCTTTTTTTTTTTTTTAGGTAAATCTTTTTAGCTAGCTAAAAATACAACCAGGCACCTACGTGTAGATTTTCAGTGCCTGTCTTAAAACTAAGAATTGTCACTTCTCAGCTCTTTGGAATAAAACAAAAACACCGGAATGGCAGGAACCTGCTCATAAAGATTATCCCAGTTTGTAGATGACAGACAGCAAAGGACCATTCTTGGAGCTGCTGGCAGGCAACTAGGATCTCAAGGAGAGTGGAGATTAAGACAGAAGCCACCACAGTGGTTTCTGTTCGCTCTAGATGGCTGCTTAGACAGCATGGGAGTTTCTTTGTCTTGCCTTTCAGAAATGCCCTCTTCCTTCCTGTTCCCTGCTCTTTTAGGTGACATAAGCAGCTCCTTCGAAATTCTGGATTCTGTTTCCCATGCCAGATGTCTAAAAATTAGGCCCTGAAGAACATAATTCAGAAACTCTTGTTCGAGCAAATCAGATTTTGTACAAACACCCTTTTAAGTGGCAGCAGAGGAGCTATGCTTAGAAAGACAGAGAGGAAGAGAGGAAATCTATTCAGTAACAAAGCAGACAGCACATGTCAGCGTTCTGTACATTAGAAGCAATACTACATCTTTCTTCATCTACAGAAAGAACAGTCAGTGATTTAGCTGTTTGTCCAGAGGCAAAAATGATTACAGTATTGAACTGGACACGTCTTGAATAAAGAGGTGGAACAGTTCATGTAGAGAGCACATACATTTATTATGACTCAGACAAGTTCCAAAAGGGGCATGTAGCAACATATACACGGCTACCACTGTCCAACGGGCAAGAACTTCTAGAAGTCCTTTGGTAATTCAACAAAACCAAACCACTTGAGACAGCTAAAAGACTCTCACAGTACACATTGAAGGTTCACTTTACACCTCTGAGATGCCATTTTGTTGAATCAAATAAATCTTAAGTCTCAGAGGTGAGCTGAAATTTCAGAACAAGTGCACCTGCCTGGAACACTCTTGGATTTAAAAGGTTTTACAATGATTTAGAAAAATCACAATTGCTCGTATGCATCAATGTTGCAGGGTCCAACCAAACTGAGCTTGAGAGGAAGTGAACCACGGTCTTTCTATAACATGTCCGGAGGTACACATAAAATTCAAATGACATTAGCTTCCCTTAGAAAACAGGGCTATACAACTGCAGCAAGATCCATCCCGTAATCTAGTTATTGTCACAATGACTCCATTCATCCCAAGATAAGAAATCATACTGAACAGAAAGCCTTGCTGCTTTAATTTGTTTCCTGCCCTGCAGGCTGAGGTCCTGCACACACACACGCAGTCCTGCTGACCTCTCTTGAGCCAAAGGTTGTCCAAGGGACCATTTTTTTCTGTGACATGCCATATGACAGCACTTCCGTAGCTTTCAAGTTACTGTGTTCAATGTAACAGTAAAGAGGATGTTTCTGGTTAGTTCAAATTTAATATATTAATAGTGTTCTGCTTCTGTAAAATTTAGAAGCATATAAATAACAAACCATTACCGTAACAACTACTGACTTTCTATGTTTATAGAAAACTGGCAGTTCATAAATATTAAAGTATGCTGTTAGCGACAGAAGTACAACATAGAGATGTTATTTTTCCTAAAGATAGGAAAACAGTAACCATCACTGAAATAATTCATTATTTATACACCTTTGAATTTTAAAGCCACACGACGACACTACTATTTTTTCCATGAAAAGGAAAATTATTAAATAAATAAACCTCTCTTTGTTACCCCTTTGATGAATGTGCTGAAGGCAATGGAAGCAGTAACTATTGCTGCCAGGTTTCCCAATGACACAGGCATATTTGCTGCTTAATCATCAATAGATGTTTTTAAGTGAGTCCCGATATTGCCAATTAACTGTCACATAGCTTCATTAAAGCTCAAAGACAGGAATCCTGTCACAACCACGCAGCTGCCATTTGCACCATGGAAGTGTTACAGTGGGGAGGAACAGCTCCAAGCAAACTTCCCTTCGGGCTCATTAGAGGGAAATTCCAGTGCCTCCAGAGTTAGAAAGGAACACGATCAAATTTGATATCTAAGTCAAAGCGTGTATTGAGTATTGTGACGGTTTCCAGAGTCTTTCATCTAGTTTGTATGACTTCTGCAGTCAGAATCCTTTCCATTTCAATCTCAGGGAAAACCCACCTTAATTTTTCCTCAAAATAATCTCCTTCTTTCAATTCTACAATTCAGAAAGATCCTGACAGTAAAACACGAAGGGGTTAGGAAGAAAATTACCAGAAGTAGGCAAACAAGCTATACAGAAGAACCAAGCTGAAAAACCAAGAATATTTTCTGCAGTCAATCTCCCTACAGTAAGCTTGCACGTTACAACAGCAGAAACATGGCCATCCTGGAGACTGTTTTCTACCCAAACTGTAGATTATTTTGATATGAGGGGGCTGCTTTTAAATAGGAAGCTTAGGACAAAAAAGTTCTATCAAGGTTTGTTCAGACAAGAATTTTCCACTTACTTCAAAAATGACATCTCCATCAAAGTCCAAATAAAGTTTTTTGAAAGATTTAATGAAGCTGTAGAGATCAGGTCAAGCTATGAGACAGGGAAAGACATAATTCAGAAGTTTTATTGTCAGGTAAATTACACTAAAGCTACTCTATAAGGCTTAAACTGACTTCTCCAAAGCTTCCAGATTCCAATTTCCCTACTGTTAGGTACTCTTCCTTCCCTCTTCCTGCTGCACACACAGGAACCTTGGAGGATTTTTAACAAGCTGTCTCCACTGCCCAAGTATGTCTTTCAAAGCCCAAATCCACTACTTGCTGTGCTGTGCTGGCCTTGAACATCGAGCAGGGCATCGTACAAGTTGCTTTGTTAGAATATTGCCGAGTGGAAAAAGAAACTCAGGACCCTCCAGCATGTACCCTCAATCAACCTGGATTCCTTAGCTTGCACTTCCCATTATCCTTGGGGCTCACTGACTCCCAACTCATACGCAGCACCTCTCTTCAAATACACACACTTAGCTGGCCTAGTGTTGTCACATAAGGTACAAAGTGACAGGCAAGTCCAGCACGTCACATAAGAAACCTGCTCTGGATTTAGTGCCAGTGAGTTACACACGCACTCCTTACTGGAGCCTGCCTCATTTCTACAGTGATGAAGGCAAGACCCTTAAATAACCTGGCCACAGTGCCCAGTTTCACAATCTCCTACTCACCAGCTTGCACACACGCCAACCCTCAAGGCTGCAGCTCTCGATCCAGCACTGTCAGCCAATAGATAATGTTACTGCCACGACTGTCAAGCAATCCAAATCTGCCCAGTAACTAGCAGCATCCCACAGATGGTTTGCTGGGTGAGGGTTTGTAGTTTGAGCGAGTTGGTAAATTGACACTTAAAATATTCACTGAAGTTTATGTCTCTGAATGGAAGTTGTTCATTGCCCCTCCTGCATGGGAAGCAGAAGCTTGGCATGGAGAGAACTGAAGAGGCTGGCACAGCTCCTTAGTTTTCAATCACACATGGCATCCAGGATCTACCTTCACTACACACCACTGTATTATTTCCCCACAGATACCAGGAGGACTGCAGAGAAAGCTCTTTCAGGCTAAATAACAGGGAATCTTCCCCCCATATGCACTTAGGATGCAGACAAAAGGATAGCATCAGCATATTGTTACCAACAGTTCTCTTCTGTATTTTCACCTAGTGGGTTTTGTTTGTTTGGTTTGTTTTAATAAGAGTGTTGGTAACATTCTGCTAATAGGGAAAATCAGTTTGCTTCTGGCAAAAAAAATTGCCAACAACAAAGATGAAACTTCTCATTAATCTCTGAACACATGGCTGCGATTCAGAATACACCGCTTACGGAGAAAAGCCTTTGTGTCAAATATATGAAGTGTGGGCATCTACAAAAGTGCTTCGAATGTTCTTATCAAACCATCAAACCTTGTCAAAACTTGCACAGTTTCAGATTTTACAATAACCTTGAGTCCCAGCCTGCCTTGTCAAAAATTTTAACCCAATTGTGAAAGAATCTATGCTTTGATAAAACCTAAGCTGACTTTTTTTTTTAGTCAGAGTTCAACTCCAAATTCAATATATGTGATTCTAAAAAAGTTATAAATGCTTTAAAAATGCCAGAAAATTCATAACAGTAATGTAAAAGCAAAATCAGCACCTTGTAGCATGTTCAAGTGTTGCATTTTGAGGAATTTCTCTAGTGAAATCTCTGAAATAGTGGATTGTTTGAACCTATTACAGAAATCTCACATGAACAAAAGTATTTTTCAGTGGAGTTCTTTTATACCTCAAAATTCTAAGTGCTTATGAAACAACAGAGAAAAAAAACATAATCTTCTGTTTCTAGCTTTTATTCCAAAGATTAAAGGAAGTAAGGAGAACTCATCTGAGGATGTACCAGCTTCCACTAGATCAACTGCTCTGTGCTTTCCCAGTACAGGGTAGTTTTCCAGTAGAGATTTGAGTTATTCTATCGCAGTAGATTCATTGGATGTACTGTCCAGAGAACCAGGGAGAAGGGTAGGAGAGGAGACAGAGCTAATTTAGTACCTCTTCCACATAATCCTCATGTAACTTCCTCAGATTCACATAGACCTCAGGAGATCACTTTCAGGAAATACATTTCTTGATCTCTCCAAAGGAAGAAGGAAAAGTGTAAAAGGCATCTGTGTTGTATGCATTTGTCAGCAATTCTGCGCAAGACAAGTGGTGAAGTTCTTTTCCTTGTGCACAGAAGATAATGATGTCCTTCAAGAGCAAGCATGGAAAATTCTGTCAGAATCGGGATTTGTGCTGAACTGCAGCCAGTATAAGGAAGACTTCTCTCTTACAAGAAAAGGTTGAGAAAACTGGAACTATTTAGCCTGGAGAAGACTGAGAGGAGACCTTATCAATGTCTATAAATATCTAAAGGGCAGGTGGAAGGAGGATGGAGCCAGACTCTTTTCAGTGGTGCCCAGTGACAGGGCAAGGGGCAAGAGGCAAAAGCAGGTACACAGGGGGTTCCATCTAAATACGAGGAAAAAATTCTTTACCGTGAGGGTGATGGAGCCTGGCCCAGGCTGCCCGGAGAGGTTGTGGTGTCTCCTCCTCTGGAGAGATTCCAACCCCACCTGGATGTGATCCTGTGTAATGTGCTCTGGGCAAACCTGCTGTGGTGGGGGGGTTGGCCAAGATGATCTCTGGAAGTCCCTTCCAACTCCAATGATTCTGTGACTTACTTGCACAAAAGGCAACTGTTAGCTACTGCAAGAAAGTATGGTGGCAGCTGGTAGAATACAAAGTTCCAAACAGGAAGAGTTCAGATCATTTATATATCTCAAAGGAATTTCCAGAACCAAAAGCAAGGTGAACCTGCAGAATGTGACCAGAAGACTGTGGTCAGTTAATGAAATCAGGAAGAGTCTCCAAATTACACTGCAAGAATGAACCTGGCAGCCTCAACATCCCTGGGAAAAATTAAATAACAGTGGTGCAAGACAAGCACTTGAATATTTCTCTCCAAGAAAAGTGGCTAAGATAGTGAATTACAGCCATAGTACGTAAAAATCATTATAGTGGGGCAACATATTTTAATTAAAATATTTCAGATTTCCATATGAATTTATCCTTTCCAACTGTTCAGATCAGCAGCTGATTAAATCGTAGGTCTGTTTCTCTAAATCACATGCAAAGACAAAAATATGCAGTTGTCACCTGCTTTTCAGGTCTCACAAAATATTGCTGCACACAATATACTGCACAACATATCTGCAGCACCACCCGTGAGCTGATGCTACCCTGACACAAGCTGAAATGGCATATACCATACTAGATTTACTGCTCCCCTCATTTATTTCTTGCAGACATAGGCTTGAGCAAAGCAAGTTTCAAAGTCTTGTTCCTCAGTTGAGGTTTCTTAAGTTCGAGAGAACTCAGAATAAGGACAGCTGTCCTGAAGTCACCTCTGACTGACTTAGTTTGAAAGTTCTGCTAAATAATTGGGTTTTTCCTCAATCTCTGCTTGCCAGCTGAAAACAAACAAACAAAAAAAATGAAGTCTGGCAAATTCCTTATAAAATCTCACAATAAATTGTAAGAGCAGCCTTACAAAACCTCTGAAGCCAGAGATCAGTTAATGTCAGTACAGACACAAGCAGCAAGACGTCCTACAATAATTGGGTTTAAATTGAAGATGACAACAACCCCCAGCTCCAGAAGGCACACTCGCAGAAAGTAGCTAAGCCTTAGATGATGTTGCACAGGTATCTGAGGAACCTCCATTCTTGAAGATACTTGAAACTTTACTGAACAAGGCCCTTAGCAACCTGATGTGGCCTTTGCATTGGCCCCCCATTGAGCAGGAGACTTGGCCATTTGATCTTCAGAGCTGCCTCCCCACCTGAACGTCTCTGTGATATTTATTCCACAATTCCCAAATCTCCACTAAGCACACGTGCAAGTCTGGATGGTGCTGGATGGCTAGAGGTGCATTCACACATACACCAGTTCTATTCCCTCTGACACTTTTGTGTGTTAAGAGACTTGACAGGTACTCTCTAGTTGGCAGCCAGCAACAAAGCACAACACACAAAGAATATTTTATAGATTTTGGAGAAGTTATGGGATAACCCCTAAGTATATCTAATAGTGATCGGATGAGCCTTAGCAATACTTTACCTCTGCAGACCCAGAACAGTTTAGAACACTTATTGTCAAGCCTGATTTCAGAGAACTACCTTCACTGTCTACAGGAGAAACTGCATTTATGATTTATCCATTCAAAATCAGCATTCAAAAGGCAGCCTGCGGATCTCCTAGTTATTTACCTGCTAGCTACCTTTTCCTGATTCATCATGTTGTTGCAGCAGAGCTTCCCTGACGAAGGATCAAATCTGGTCTGGGTAAGCTGCAGATTCTTTGCTTTTCTCAAGGCAAAGCCTGAATTCCTGCACCATAATCCAGAGACGCCATATGGAATAAAAGAAGTGTGGTTTGCAAATCACCCCTAAGGAGGGAAGAAATCCATAACTTTAGATTCAAATTTTTACAGAACCCGGGTAAATTCATGTCAGTTAATGAGGCTGAGCTGGTCTAAATCGGATGAGGAGAATCTGGTCCTGAGAGTCTCATTTTCAAAATGTAATGTACCATATATTTCTGAGAGCAGGACTCCGTTTCGTTAATGTTTGTTTATTCTGTTACCGCAGCATTTGGCAAGCTGTTTTCATGTCCAAGATGCATAGTGTTATTGCTGGTTAGGGTAGAGCTTGGTTCATAGAACTAGTTCTGTATGTTGTGTCATTTTGTCATGGATCTCTCCTAGAGCAGGCAGGCTGCAGGCGGAACGCTTGACTCAGAGAGGAATAGCTGTGTCACATGAAAGGACTGTAAACCACTGGACGGGTGCTGGGAAACAGCAGCTCCACCCAGAGTTACGGCTTTGATAAAACAGCCTGAGTTGGTCACTGACAGATTTAATAACATTGTCTCCAATTATCTTTTTCCTCTAAAGATCTGCCCTAATTGATTTTTCTCTACATTTCTTAAGACTGAAGGGACCTCTTATGAAAGACCCAAAGGTCCGTCCTCAAGCCACAACTCTCCAAAGTCCTCTGATCCCAAAACCTGCTAGACAGAGTCTGTTGATATGGGTGCTCTTTGATTCCATACCACCTCGGATGTCCGCTGCCCATGCCACATAGGCCTACTTCACTTATTCTCCTAGTGACTTTCTTAGTTTCTGGCTACCTTGGGAAGCACAGCCCTCACCTCTGGGGGAGGATACTAAAGATTATCATGCTTTTCCTAAGCATTTACCAGCAAATGGTATCCATATCCCCCACTCTCTGCCAGGTGCTCATACAGAATCCAAAACTCAGAAGACAGATAGCTACCAGGTTATAAAGTGAGGGAAGGAGGCTGAGGAGGCACCAGCTACAAATTCTTTCCAAACACAAGGAGATCAAGGAGATATTCACTGTCTACTGGAATTCAGAATACTCTTAAAAAATAAAATGCTACACCTATGTACCTATAGCCCATTTTGTCAGCTTCTTACACCAGCTATTCAAGCCTTCTCCCTCTGTGTAGTTCTTCCACCCCTATTAATATTTTTTAAAGTCTACTGAGAATATTATACTGAAAAAAGGGGAATCATCTTATAATTTGAGACATATAAGTTGCTATGTTTTTGGAAACTGAATAGATTTCATTACAGACATGCATTTACCACTAGCTTCTGATCTTCCTGGAATTACCTATTCTTCAGAACAACATAATGAGAGTTTATAAGAAAAATGGGTTCCTATATGCTGAAGCATTAATTCTTGTGAAATGGAAATCACCTTATCTTAAAGAGGATGAATAGAGTGTAAGACATCATGAATTACCTTTGGTAGAAAAAGCCTCTTGCAAAAATATCAGGTTACCAAGACGCTTGCTATAGCGTCTGCTAGAATGTGGTTGGTTTTTTTTTATGAATGGACTGATTCTATTGAGTTTATTTTCTTTTTCCAATTTTCTTTTCCCCATTTTCTTTTCTGGAACAGAACCTAATCCAGCAGGGAAATGACATCTCTCCTGGAGGATTCTGAATGTCTGATGATTGGGTGGAACTTTAAGAAGTTAAAAACAAGAGTTAAGTCTGAATGATAAACCTGATGTCAGATGTCTCTCAAGTCTGGATGCAAATTCAGATTTATTGACTTGTCATACCCTTCCAAATGATCTAAACACAGCCTACAGTAAAGTCATGGTATTGAAAAGTTGTTACAGATGGTCAGTCATTGGGGGGGGAAATCTGATGTCCACTTTGTTTTCAGAGGACAGTCAGGGCTTTCTGGTATCAGAGAGGACATACAAAACTGAAGCACACAAAAAAACCCAACCCACTCGTCAGTATTGTGGTTTTTTTTTCCTGGAGCTCAGGAAGGAACTTCAAAAATCCAGACAATTAGTTGTGCAATTGTACATCATTATTAAAAACCAGTGAAGAAATCAAAACTGGATACGTGTGCGCAGCAAACGTAACAGTAAACACAAGAAGTGTTCTACACAGAAAACTGCTCCCTCAGCCCCTGGGAATGAGGGTAGTTTACAGTCTGCTTTATTGCACAAATATCTAGTAAGTACACTGTCTCTTTAGAGTTCAAAGTTAT
Organism: Chloroceryle amazona; assembly: GCA_027560015.1. Lineage (NCBI taxonomy): Eukaryota > Metazoa > Chordata > Aves > Coraciiformes > Cerylidae > Chloroceryle > Chloroceryle amazona. The sequence continues at coordinate 84,855 of JANHFX010027872.1, forward strand.
GGCTGTTTAGAAATACAATTTTCAAAGTCACATTGCTTTATGACTGTTCATACGTCTAAAGACTAATTAACTGTGACAAGCTGACCATTAGGAAAAGGCGTTCATACACATGACAAGATGACAGATGTTTCAACACAAATACAGTGCCACCCCAATAAAAAAAAAAAGATATGACAGGTTTAAGTTTCAATTAATTAGAGATGTTTGAGAATATAGCAATCATTCTCACACCAATGAACCCCATTAAACTGGAAATATGGTATCCTTTATTTTACACAGTAAATCAAAAAAAAAAAAAATCGAGTGGATCTAATAAGGTGTGCTTCTGTGCACTGCAATCTCTTTCTCTAGCTTTTACTGGCTTTACTTTTATTAACCTAGAAAAATGAGAGGTGATAGGAAGGCAAAATATAGGATTTCACTTAAAATATTTTTGTAATCAGCAACATAATCACCAAACTTATAATCCTTAATTCTAATGACACACAAAATTGAGCTCGTATTTCTACTTTAGAGCAGAAAACCTGGAATCTTTGAGGGGATGAAAACCTAGCAAACTACACCCCATATTTCCATTTCTTTGTATCCTTCAGAGCAAGAAAATGAAAGCTTTCAATAGTAGTCACCTATCCCATTTTACTCTACTAGATTAGAGAACTTTCTCAAACTTGACTTATTTCAAATGCTGGATGATTCTGAAAGCCCAAGAGATTTCAGGACACCCTGGTGTGCATGTATTTAAGCCACCTCTCACCTGACTGTTAGAGCTTGGCATCTATAGTAGCAGTAGCCCAGCTCACACCATAGATTTCAGCAAGGAAAGCACTGAATGCTTCTGAGGAACGATGATGGCACCAGCAATCATTGTAAGAAAGCCATAGTTGCATCTTTGCTTCATACTCGTGTCCAGAACCTACAGACACAACTGCAAAAATGTCATAAGTACCCTAGGCAAATCTGCACTTTGGAAAGCTGCATGGGGAGAAGTATTTTATGGCTAGCGCGTTGTCTTGGAGCACATTCCCCTAGAATTCTGGTTTGGTGTGGGGTGTTTTGGGGGAGTTTTGTTTAAAGATTTTTGTGGGCAATGAAACTACAGTTTTCCAATATGAATGCCCTCTTGTTTTATTTTATTTTCCTTGCCCAGGCAAAAGAATTCATTTTCATTTGTTAAAGCTCATTAACAGACAGTCCCAGCACAGGTCCGCAACCATAGATCAGAACATAATCTGAATCCATCAAAACTAGCTTCCAGAGAAGTATTTATCCAAAATCATCCAACGCCACAGAGTCCTTGAGCACATAAGCATTCTGTTAGAATTCTAATCACAAGTTTGTAGCACCAAAATAAGATTTCATAAAGCTCCCCTGCAGAGCTCATAACAGCCATTCAGTTAGAAAAAAAAGCTGGGGTGGGCACACCATTTTTCTTTACCATACATACACTTATGGGGGGGGGGGTTGTTTGTTTTTTTTGTGGTGGTGGTTTTTTGGTTTTGGTGTTTTTTTTTTCTTGGGGGGGGGGGGGGTGTCAGCTTTATTTGGTTGATGTTTTTGGAAT
>JANHFX010027873.1:0-26187 GCA_027560015.1 Chloroceryle amazona
CCGCTGCTCCCAAAACGGCCTCTCCTCTCCTCTCCTCTCCTCTCCTCTCCTCTCCTCTCCTCTCCTCTCCTCTCTTTCCAAGTTGCAAATACTACTGAGGGATTTTTGCATTTTGTTTTAATGCTTTCTCTTATAAATGTTGTGACTTTAAGTTACTTTTAGCTTGCATATAGGCGAAAAGGGCTTTTGAAACTAAGTCAGAAAGCAGAAAAAGTGAAATGAACTCTGGCATGGACCAGAGCATTGTCATGGACAAAGTAGCTTGAAAGGAGCAGAAACAGCAATCCACTCTGTTGAAGAAGATGTCTCTTCTCCTGATGGCACTGGGTGAAGGAAAAAGAGAGAATCCTGTCCTGCAGGTGATTACTGCTGGCTGTGTCACTTCCCCAGGCTCAAAGTTTCATCTGCAAAGCCACAGGGGAATGCTATAGTGAGGCACTGTAGAAGGGAGGGTGATAGGAAAGAAGTTCATGTACTTTAGTTCTGAACTTCCAGCTCCAGACCATTTCTGAGAAAAGGTATGTCTGATGGGGATGGAATAAAATATTCCAAGCTTCAGCCTTCAGCTGAAGGTAATTTTGAGAAATATTCTGATGTCTGTTTGATTTGGAATTAGTTAGTCTTGAAAAATATCAAAATAAATTTGAGTGAAATTTAGGGGAAAAAACCCTCAACTCTATGTCCTCAATACCCCAAACAAATGAAGTTGTTTTAATCATTTTTTCTTCAGCTTTCTAAAGAGATAAGGAAATTTACCCCAAACAAATGTGTGTATTTTGCTTGCATCAGCTCATCATGGTGTGCATGTGACATGAGATCCTGGGGTGTAGCTGACGGAGTGGTTAAATCCTGGCCTGCAGGGGGAATAGCAGGCCTAGCATCTGAAAGGGGGGCAACATATCACTCTGCTGTGAGGCCAGAGCAAGTCAGAAATATGACACTAGTCTCAGAGAATTTGAATTTTAAGAAACGAAAAATGACTGAACTGTGAATTATTCTTCAGAGTGGCCACCTTCCTGTAGGATCAGGTTTCTCGGGAACATTAGGCAGTAAATGGTCTCTTATCTGCTTTAACAGGATGCTTTGATGAGAAACTGTACATAGTCTTGTAATATGGCATCTTAACATAGAGCCACACTGATGTTTACCTGAAGACTGGACCCTGTCAAACCCTATTTTAAGTGGCCATACCTACACAATATCCTGCCCTGCATATATGACAATGAAGAGCTCACTTCTGTCTTTCCAGTAGTTTAAAAAAAGCTTTTTCTATCACGAGCACTCAATGCTTCTTACTTCCAGCCCGTTTCCTCTTGGCCTGCTTTTCTTTATTGTATTTGAATGCCTTCCAGTAACACATTAAGTGAACTCAATGAGACCTCTCACATGTTGTTTTTTCCATCTTTCTTTCATCCCTTCCTCATGGAAAAATATTTATATAGATATAAAAGGTAAATAGCAAACATTTGAAGCAGGGCACACAGGATTTCACCTTTCATCCAGAAAAGCTTTTACAGACAGCAGGGTAGGGACTGAAGTATGAGAAACCCATTCCAAAATGCAGAGTAACCCAGATTTCATAACATCTTCAAAACAAGAACAGATACTAAGCCATCATAGCCATTGATGTGGTTTTCTGTTACATCATCATATAACAGGAATCGAAGTGTATATAAGCAGAATCTTGATACTGTATTTCTTCACTGCCATAAAATAGGACAGGAAAAACCTTCAAAAGAGTAAAGAGAAAGGCCACATGCAGAGAGTCACAAAACTGTTTTAGAAACAATGCTAAGAAGAGTTACTGTGTATGTTGCCCCAGAGCTCTGGTGAGTTATTCCAGGGTGCCCAGCAGAATAACTAGGGAGCACCGTGCTTCTTGGCCAAGCCTCTGCTATGTGCTCTGCTTAGCACAGGCTGCCGTTTTCGGTGGTTAAATACTGACAGCAGTTTAAAAAAAAGCCAAACAAATGGCAGGGAAGTGTCCAACTAAGAGTGACTTTTGGAAGAAACTATGGATTTAAGAGAAAGAAATCACTTGGGATGCCATCCAGCAAGGTTGCCCTCGAGATACATCATAGCTGGCTGCTCTCCTTGCTCAGTGGTGAGATACCTACCTCCCAAGAAAGCACTGCATTGTGAGAGCAGAAAAGTGTAGATATGTCCACTTAAATCATGTACGGGTAACAAAAGCTGCCATACCAGCTTCAGGCTGCCACAAGCCTGCTCTGCATTTAGACCCAGCCGGGCATTTTTGACTGAGGGCGAGACTTTAGCTTAGGGAAGTTTGAGTTTCAACACCTTCCCTGCCTGAAACAAGCGATGATGATCCAGAAATGAATCGTAACTGCTGGGGCAAAATTAAGCTTTGGGGAACATATTTCTTCTCCTGCTGCTGCAGAACTGTCTTTGTAGGTAATGGAAACCAAAGCGTGGGGTCAAAACCTGGGAGTGTCATAAGAGCAGGTGTGAGTGTAACTTAATGGTATAGATTGCCTATACATTTTATACTAAACATTCATTAGATTAAAAGAATTGAGATAACCCAGGGAAAAAAATCCCCAGTTCTTTTCCTGTTGAGCTGACAAGTTCTTATCACTGCTGATGCTTATTTTGGAATTTGACAAGACTAAAATACCCCATGTTCTTAGACATGGGAAAATTCAAGTGAGAAGTTACAGGAAACTTTAATGGTCATGAAATGTACAGTTTCTCAAATTTGGCTGACAAAATCACTTCAGCTGACAGCTTCCATTGTTAGGGATGTAATGGGTTTAAAAAGAGATAGGAAGCAAATTATAGGCTCTCTACAAATCAAACCCACCCAGCACATTTCTGTGGTACGCAGCAGTCGTTTTTGCAGGTCTGTGGCAGGCAGAGCCCAGGGCAGCAGGCATGCTGCACCTGCAAGAAGCTGACGTGAGATGTTCATGAGATGTATCCACTGAATTGCCAGAAATACTTTGCAGGGATGTGGAATTAAACTTGTCAACTTTTATCCTTGGTTCACAGTGTTTAAGTATTTATTTCTTGGACTACATCACTTGACACATACTTTCAAAGGACTGTTCCATACCCTCCCTGGATAACATTCTGTAGTTTTCCTGGGATATAGCTTAAATTACTCCGGGTTTCCTTGCTTAGCTACAACAAATTTTATGTCTCTTTTTCCCCCCACTTCCACTTCTACTTTGAAAACCCCTTACTGGTAAAGCACACATGCTGCTGGGGAGCCAGTGGGAAGAGAACAGAAAGAAGAAGGAGGAGACAGCAGGGCTGAGACAGAGTGGGAACCTGAGGGGAGGCCCTGGCTGGAATATTCAGCGCCTGCTCCACTCTCTCCAGGGACACTGGGGAAAGTGCAGGGTGGGGGTGGAAGTCGCGTCAGCATCTGCTGCACAGATGTGATGGTGCAAGTCCCCTCCCAACCTCTTTCTCCTCCTGGTAGTGGCAAAAAGGTTGTAACTGGCTGTGTGGCAATCATTTGCCATCACCATCTGATTTAAAGCTGCTATTACAAATGGCCTGAAGAACTCATTCCCTGGGCAGCTCTATTCGAAGTGGCACTTAACAGTGCTGAGTGAATGCTGATGAATGTTCTTTAATTAAACCACTATAATAAAAAACACAGAACATCTGTGCCAAGGTGCTAAGTAATCTGTCTAAACAGATGTCTAATTTTAAGTTTAGCCATGTTACAGAAATATTACATAAAATTTTCAAGTAGGAAATAGAGTTGCTGCTTTTTCATATGTGCATTGTATTTCTCTTTACTCAGTGCAAATCTTCTCAGCCTGCATTTGTTTTTATTTGAGATTCAGTGAACTAGTCTCCTCCTTTTGGCTTCAAGTTAAGCAGCAGACATGCTCTGTTGGTAGAAGACTAAAAAAAATTTCCTTTTCTTTTTAACAAACTACTGGAAAAAAAAGTATACATGCAGACATCAACTTCTATGATAAATTTGATTTGCAGAAAACATTTGGGATTTCTTGTGTTGCAAGCAATCGTTTTTAAAGAGACCTTTACTTGAACAAACCGACCTTGTAAACAGCTCTGCAGTGCACCATGAGTCTCTCGTTTTAGTAGGGAGCCTGTGGGCTCCAGCATAACCTGACCACTGACCTTGAACACACCAAACTGCAACACAGTCCTGAACTCCACATCAGAGACAGCAGCCTGAGCTCTTCTAACTGGTATCTTCTGCAAAACACAGAGCAAGATTTGATCCTGCTGAGAAATTAGATCAAAAAAGAAGAAACTTCCTTCTGGGAATGATCAAGCTGATAATCATAAGCCAGATTCACATATCAGCATCCCTTCACTCTGTTTATTTTATATCTGTGTCTTCAGAAAGGAAGTTATAGACTTGTACACCTGCTCTTACTCTTGTCTCGAAAACCTTTCCAGCACCTACCAGTCACTGAAAAAGACAATCGCACCTTTCACCTTTAGATAAAGACTTCTTCTCTATACCTTTAAGGCTCTCCCCCCCGTTCACTCTAGCTTTAGTATCACAACTCATCTTGGGGCAAAATGCCAGCTCCAGTAGACTTTTGCTGAAAGGTCAGAGCTCTGGAAATGGTCGGCAGACACCCGGGCACCAGAGGAGCGCAGGTTGCCCCGGGGACCAAGGCACTCTTCATATGGTTTCAGTAAAAGGTTTCTGGGAAAAAAACCCTCTGCTAAAAATAACTTCACTTAAGGTTTGTCACATTCTGCTACAGTTTTCCAGAAACTCAGAGAAATAAAAACATGTTTTGATTGTGCTTCCCAATGGCTGAAGCTTACCCCAGCTAAAGCTTGTCACTCACTACCCTACAGGGAGAATAACATGAAGAATGGTATTTATGAAAAACACACAGGGAAGAAGAAAAGGAGGAAGTTCTCTAAGCAGGGGAATATCACCTCACTTGCACACCGTTACTATAATGAGAGGCAGAGGTGCCAAAAGACCTTTTGCCTGCCAGTTTTCATGGAAGATGGGTAGCCTTTTACAAAAGAAAGTGGAAATGACCCTGACATTCACCTCAAGCCAGTGGCCGCTGGAGTCATAATAGAAACAAAGCGGGAGAGGATAAAGCTCCTTATGTTCTGAGAGAAAACTGATTCAGGAAGGTGAGAGAGGGGGGTGGGGGTTATAAAAAGAGGTGTAGTCTGTGTGCAGTGGAAAATACAGAAATATTCAATTGTCAGAGAGGACAGAAATGGAGCATACAGATGAGCACAAGGAGGGGATGGAGGAGATGTGTGCATCATGGGCAGAGCCCTGTGTAGGTCAGGAGGGCAAATAAATGCAGCTGTGGGGACAGAGACAAATTAGGGCAATGCAGGTGAATCCCAGGGGGAAGTGTGGGGAGAGCAAGAGACCAGTAAGATTGGGAAATGCAGCCAAGGCTGGAAACTGGAAGGACTGGGGCCCTCCTTTCACAGTGGGCTGAGTGATCCTAAGGTCTTCTAGATGGGCTAAAAGGTTGTCTTCTAGACTACAGCTACTGCAAAGTTAGGTTATCTCAGACACATTCTTCTCCCTGAAAACTTTTCCTAGGTGGACTTTCAATTTTTTCTCATGTTTGTCCCACATTTCCTGGCACAAAGCAACCTGATCAGAGTGATCCTTCAGCTATTCCCACCTTTGTGCTGTGAGTATCAACGCCACTGTGGCATGATTGCCAGCACTTCCAGGAAGAAGCTGCTGCGCTGTACATAAACTTTTCTCCATGCAGTAGAAATGCAAGCTCTCCAGGCTCGTCTGTATTCACAGTATGTGAACAGTGGGGGTCAGTATGAAGTTACTGTGGAGGCCCTGCACAGCCTGTGCCAGGCAGTCTTTGCATAAGGACCTTTAAAAAAGGCAGGGGTTTGCTTGTTTTAATAAGATCTTCCAAGTTTTTTTGTCAAGAGATGTAGAATTAACTCATGCTTCTGGCTGTCGATCAAGTAGGCCCTCATCACCTTCTGGGAAAGCATTACCGAGGCATGAAGCAAAAAGCAGTGTGTCCAATTTAATTCTTTCCCCCTTTGTATGCTCCTAGGCCATTTTCTTATGTTGCCTGCATGTGGGGATTGGTTATGCCTGTGCTCCATTTCCTGCCCTCTGTATAGTCATGGTCTGTGACCAGCCCCATAATACCAAAAAAAGAAACCCCTCCCAGGTAATAAATGTTCCTCCAAGAAAATAAGTGTTGCTCCAAGGAAATATCAGCTGAGCAGATACAGTTCTCGGCACGTGGTAGCAGTAAAAGGGGGCAGGCAGAGGCCGAAGGAGCAGATGATCGGCAGGACAGGAGGACAGAGACTGACAGTTGGGTGGGATGTCCTGGAGGCTGCCTGGTTTGCTATTCTGGCTGGGCTGCCAGAGCCCTGGAGCATGAGATCAGAGTGTAATAACTGCCTCTGATTTATATCTGCAGTAGCAGAAGTGCTGGGCAGCAAGGAGTAAGTGTTCTTGCGTGAATGGTTTCTAGAAGGCGAATGCCTTGATGGAATGAGAGGAGAGGAGCTAGAAGAGCTGTCACTCGATTTTATTGTGCCATTGACCCTGTCAGGATGTGGAGGTAGACAACCTGATTTATTGTGTTATGGCTCTATGGAGAACAGCTTGAGCTTTTCACAGTGCTCCTTAATTGATCTGAGTGCAAATGGAAAGCTGATTCCTTGGGCTGTGGAATTTTGAGCAGCTACACAAGCAGGAAGCCATCTCCCTCCTTCCATTACCATCTCTTAACAATATGCACTTGCTTATGGGGCCTCTAGGCTTGACTGCATCTTACATCTTTGTGACTGTTCATCATATGGTCTTTAAGTTATGTCAACCTTTGTCATTTTAAGGGTAATACCTTTGTCATCATAAATTTATGGCAATACATACAATTCCTGCAAATATACTTCTGCTTTTTCTCTGCTCCCCACAGACATTCATACAGCTTTCAAGTCTACCACAAGATTTACCTCTGTTGCAATGCCCTGCTACCTGATCACAGCTTGACTGCTAGTGAACTGAGACAGTTCCTTGTTGTCTGTAAGGACCAAAGCAAGGGAAAACATAGCAAATGCCATTAGTGTTTTCCAGTTTAACATACATAATTGTCAGAGCAGCAAGCCTTTCTAGAACGAGGATTTTCGTGTTGTCCTTGTTTGTGTGGTTCTAACACACTGGAATCCAAATCCTTGATGTGTGTTGTATTATAGACCAGCAAATTACTGTACTTTCTTGTTAGTAAAGAGAATGACGCAGACAAGAAGGAGACGAAGCTTTATTTCTAAGGGCAGTGCAGAGGAAATGACTCAGAGGAACGTTCTGTGGTCCAGTGCAGCTGAATTTGCAGGTAGTATAAATGATCTCTTACAGACTTCTTTGTCTTTGTGCTCACACTGCAGGACCAGCATCCAGGAAAAAGAAAGTACAGGCTATGTTAGAAATGGCAGCTCAAAAAAGAAGATCTCTTATACCAGCAAAAGTACCTTTCAGACTGCTCCAAGGATTTGGGCTTGGATCTCTGCCATTTATAACCTATATGGATGGACCCAATGTGAACTGGTTAAAAAGTAAAGATTGAAGTGTTTTGAAAGCAGAATAAGCGATGTGTGTATTGCTTGAAGAGGAGGAAGTACCTGGAGCAAATGGATTTTTACAAAATATTTTCTGGGACTGTGATGTAATGGAGTATCAAGGAGGAGGTAGATGCCTTATTTAATTAAACAGTCTTTGTCTCCTCTATTATTTTTCCTACTGCCTATTTATCTTAGAAAGCAATGCAGGAATTAACTTAACAATGCAGGGGAAAAGTGGCACTCGTGGAAATCAAATGCTGATTGTATTTGCATAAATGTGTGGGCACAGAGTTTTATGCACAAATGTGTGTTGATTGCTTTGCAATATCTCTGCTCTTCCTCTTGTTTATTAAGAAGTTATCATTTAAGCAGTGAAAAAGCACATGACTAGTTACATCCAATTCTGCTGCTTTTGTTGTTTGTGTTTTTTTCAAATGGTGGTGATTCACCATGTTGTTTGTTTCTTGTAAGAATGTGGCAAGTATTTCTGTAGCGCAGAGACTTTCCTGGTAGCTGAAAGTCATGTTTGTGTAACTGACAAGTCATAACATGCTCACTTTTTATTGTCACTAGGTCCTGAGGATGTTTAATCAACAGTATAATCTCAACAAGTTTAGAAAATTAGTGTTGTTAATTAATAACTATTTCTGTTGCAAAGATTGAGACATTTCCAGTCAACATGAGTAGAAGATGTTTACATAGCTTGCATGTTTTCCTATTTGATTCTACATCAAAAAGGAAAAAAAAATGATTACAAATTTTAGAAATAGTAAATATTTTTCAGCTGATGTGGTAAATAAATCCCACCCAGCCATTCAAAACAAATAATCTTTTCAGTCTGCAGTTGTTTTTGTTTGAAAACTATTCCCAAAACATCTTTAAGTCCTGCAGATGTTTGTGTGAGGACACGTATCATATACATCAGCCCAACGCTTCTTCCCCAGCTCTGTCTATTTGTTCCTCACTGTTGCTAATATGGGTTTCATCAAGCCCTGCCAGATGGGATTGCTTGTCATCTCTGGTCAGCTGAAACTTAATAAGGGGAAGGGAATCTGAGTATCATTAACAATAGCTGAGTAAGCAGGATGATATTTTTGAAGTTAGTAGGTTAGCTGACAAAATACCTCAGTTACCAAACTTTGTAGTAACTCCAGTTCCAACACTGTTCATGAGTGGTTGTTGTGTGCAGTGTTAGATACATTTGGTAAGAGATGAATCCCCTTGTGTTCTAGCCAGTCCTCAGAGACTAGAGGGGCTAGGGATGGCTGGACTTAATAGATATGCCAATTTAGTGTTTTGTGGCTATAGGTCCAAAACCAGATGCACAAACAGCCCATCCATTGTGGGTCCAGTTGCTTTCAAAAGTTAGTCAGATGCATCAATAGTACAATTTGCCATAACTATAGGTTAACTGCATTCACTAGAAGCAGTCAGATATACAAACAGTATCGTTTATTTATGCTTGCAACATATACAGATTCATAAGATGGCTGGTGATAACTTCTGCACTGACCTGCAGAACCACCCAATATAGCTCAAAGCACACAGTTGTCATCACCATCGGCATCTCCCGGGGAAAACCACTCAGCATCTCCAAGGCTGCAGATCCTACCAAAAGGCGTCCCTGCCAGCTCCCAGTTGTTCCAGACACTTATGTACACCACAAAACAAATAATTACAGCTACCGTGCTCTACTATGTGTGATTCGTTTGAAAATTAAAATTGTCATAGATCTGTGAATTGCAACTGAATTCTGAATGTCTGTACCATGTAGCAATTTACAGCAACTGACTATCCGCCCTTAATACTTGAAACAAGTCTTTTGTTGGGAAGCAAACTGAGGATCCTTCTACATCGGATTTGTGTGCTTGTGTTTCTTTATTGCACTCATTTATGCAGTGATTGCAAAAATATTGCCTTATGCATTCAAAAGGTCATGGAGGCACTGATCCTAGGAGTAAGAACTTGTCTGCTATGGGGACATCTTGACAATGAATTGCTGTCGCCAGCTGTGGGCAGAGTTGGTGCTTGCTTAGGGGAGCAGAGTGCTGAGGGCTATTACCTGGTTATGCCCCTCCTGCTTACACTGTTTATGGCAAAACCAGGAAAGTCACTGTTGGCAGCAGAGCTACTGCCCAGCCCAATGGGAGTGACTCGTCCTTCTCTCTGACAGCAGCAAACCCTGCAAACTCTGTACCTTCACTGGCTGCCTGTGGTGGTTCTGCCCCTTCCATGGAAAAGTCCTGGCTCCTCCATCCTTGGAGTGGCACCATTCAATTATACTAATGCATCTGAGGAACCTTAAGCTGTCTCTGTATACCACAACTCAACACTTCATGATTAAAATCTCTTTTTTATCCTCTCCAAAACAGAGTCTTTTCTGTTGATTACCTCAAAATCTTCTCCATGACTTCTTTGTCCTGAAAAGCAGCACTTTAGGAATTACTCAACTGAAGTATATCCTGATTTTAGCCGGCATTACATATGATAAAAAAATCTGAAACTGGTGATCTTTAAGGGTGAAAATGAGCAATGTTGTAATTTTTAAAATATATATTTATCATCTGTCTTTTGATGAGTATGAACACCTAGGTAGATTACCCCTTGAATTGCATAACATAACCAGTAGAAAAGTTAACACGGGACTTGCTCTGGAAATGAGAATTATCCAACAGCTGATGAGATCATTATAACTATTTATTTTAGCCAATTCGACGTGTTTGTTCAGTTCACACTTCCATAAAGATTGTTACACTGCATATGCAATCTCCTTTTCTCTTATCTTTTAAGGCTAGTGAGGTTGAAATGCAATTAACTCCTACATTGTTAATGACTGCATGATTCTGACAAGTTATTAATAGAGACAGACTTGATATAAAATCCAAATTCTAGATTTGGAGACAGAGATAGATACCCTTAAGGGTCAATAATTGCTCAGAGTCAACTTGGGGATTAAGCTGCTTTCTAATTCTTTCTCTAGGATCAACTAGGCAAAGTAAATACGCTCATCTTCAACACCTTGTTCTCTAGAGGACCTATACAACAATTCATCATAAGTTTTTAAACATCCAAGTTTTTCTCTTAAAATAGATAAATGGCTTGTCATCAAAAGAGGCCCACAAGACAGCTGATTTAATACATTTTATCATGTGGTTTTGGAAAACATTTGCACAATGCAATATTTAAGAGTTGTATAGTTGCTGAAATGTATGCAAATAACTTTCCTTAACTCCTAGAATGATTAAACATCTCCATAAGGGTAATTCAATTCCTTGCAAGGTTCAGGTAGATGACAGAAGTAGAAACTTGACTGTTCCATGCCTCCCTTTGATCCTTGTCAGACTTCCATGGAAGGGATTTTGGCATCTCTTTTCAGAAGGTAACAACAAATTCCTCCTGGTCTTAGGGGTGGCAAGGCTTCACTCAGCACACAGTACCACACAACCAGGGTGTGGATGGCCCAGCACCTCAGCATCACCAGTGACTCCTTGGTAAGACAAATAGTACTGAAATACCCTTGAGAGACTGGGGGCTTATTGTCGTTGTTTGTAACTGGGGGTCGGTGAAGCCAGTAACCAGTTAGCAAGCTTTTAAGACCCATTTGGAGGAAAAACATGTAAAGAAAAGGAAGAAGCAAATTTAACCTTAAAACTCTCACTGGGTTTACTACCATCAGTGTTACATCTCATTTTCTTCATGGCTTTGCAATCTAGGAAAAAATAGTTGCTTGAAACTGGTTAGGTGTATTTTGAATGGAATTACCTTGGTTGCTCAGCCCATTAGGCCTAAAGGAGATTTAAAATGAGAGACAATAACAGAGTATAGTTATTTTCCATAGCAATAGCAAATATTTGTTGTCTGTTGTAACCGTTCTTTGAATTTACAGTTCTGAAGTACTTACCCAAGCATATCTGGGATTTCTTAACTGGAAATGGGCAGAAGGAGAGGATACAGAAAGCTATAAATAATGCAGTGTAAGCCCCGAGGGGTGTAATTGCGTAGCTAAAAAGTTTTAGCCACACAACTCCTTCCAGCTGCTTCCTTGTGTGCTGTAGTTCATTGTGTCCTACCTATAACTACTAAAAGATGGATGCAGTTCACCTCAGGAAATTACGTGCTGTGGCAGTCCCGAGAGAAATCTGACACAAAAAATGTCTTTCCCCAGGGGGACCTTGGCTGCCAGGGCTTTCCCAGAGCAAAGCAGGAGAAGGGGAGCGGCAATGGGAAATGTGGGAGAATAGATGCAGGTCCTGCACGTGCAGTTGAAGAGACCTTGACAGAGTTGGTCTCAGTTTTGTTTGGAGGGCTGCAGAAGGATGACAGGAACTGGGAGGACTAGATGCACATGACATAGCTCAAATGCCGTGAAGGTGTCTCAGGGGTGTGTTCTTCCCCTCACTAAATGAGGGCTTAGAGAAGAGTCTAGAAGCCATCCTTTAACCCGTCATTCACTCTGAGTTTTCTGGGTGCCGTTCACTTCAGCGTGACAGAGAAAAGGCAAAGGGCTGACGTGTTTCCTAGCTATAGCCTGTGATGGGAAACTGATGAATGTCGGGGTTTCAGCGTTGCAGATGAAGATGTGACTGGTTGCCTGTAGCTCATGCTCAACAAAATTCAGTCTAAAAGTTGAACCCAGATTTTACCACATTTATTATATTTTAAATAAATGTAAACCATTTTAATAGATCTACACATTTTTAAGTGATTGCTTATTCAGGATATTCCCTAGTCTTGTCCATATGAAAAAAGATTATGACAGTGGTTCATTCTAGTCTCTTAATGTGAAAGATTTTCTTGCTACTTAACATACAAAAGCAAAATTAATATGTATCAAACAAGAGCTTAATTTCCCACAGTCTCTGCCCTCAGTCTGGTGGGAAGAAGGAAAGACACAAAAAAGATACGCAAACAAATACCATGTGAACTAAAAATAGGATGTGCATAATGATTTTCAACTGGTAGAGAATTCGTCTGATGAATTCCCACAGAACTGGGAAATAACATACACCATCCATTCTCACAGTAGTCATGGGGTGTTTCATCTTTACTCCTCCCTTCTGAAACCCACCCACGGAAACAAAGCAGACAGAGGGAAAAAGCCCAAATAGAAAATGTTATTTGCTGCCTTCTGAGATATGAAGTTGTTTCCAACTCTTGACACTCTCCTACACAGCTGATCTTTTCCTCTCTGTGTGACTAGGAGGTGGGCATCTCAGTCCAAAATGACACCAGAGTCAGGATAACCTTTGTTCTGGTGACTTCAAAACCCATGCAGTACCTATGCTTTAGCTCCAAAATTTCTTTGTACCTCACCCTCTGACCTTAAGTGTAGTCTCTTATGATTGTGCAGCTTGTTCATTTTCATTTCGCTACGGAGTACTCATACTGCCTATCTATGGCACAATAATTCTCTTTTGACGTCTTAAGGCCTGTGCAAATATTTCTGTGGGGATTTTAATGTGTGCTGCCACGGTGCCCAGTCTCCACTCACACCAGGATGCTGTTGTGTAGCAACAGTACAGAGGCACAAGGAAAAACAATACTTTCTCTACATACCAGCTGCTTAAGTAGCAAAAACTGCTTTCCTTTCGTCTGATGAATGCAGTGTTATAGCACAAAAACATGAATAGGTAAATACAAGACTTGACTCCGCGTTTTCTAATCATAACCCCAAGCCTTTTAGAACATGGCAATCATGATATTCCAGCCAATCTCGCTTCTAGATTTGGGTTGTTCTTTCCATAACAGAAAGCTTTTTCTTGATTATTTTCTTTTTAATTTTTTAAGCAGGTAGATTTTACTTCCTTCAGTGTAATTGATTGGTTTTCTATCACTCTTCCAGTGTGAATGAGGAAAGGGTGATTAAAAAAGCTTGATAATGATAAGCATATTTAAAAGGACATTTATAACCCAAAATTTACTTTAGTCTGATTTTTCTAAATTGTATATACATAATATAAACTGTCTGAAATCAGCACTGTTGATCTAACGATACATTAACTTCAAGTTACCTTTAATATATGAAATTAATTGATACTTTTAGTGTAGGAAGAGCATTAATGTCCTAATTAGCAGTTATATAAAAAGATCACTTAGCATAGTTCTAAAATTTTGCTTTGCAGGATTTAAAAGCAGTTTGCAACTCCTAAGGACCATGCTATATAGCTAATCCTTTCTGTAAGACTAGAAAATGAGCTTCTATTGAAATGGATGTAAATTTGACATACCAGGTCAGTTCTAAAAAAGTTTTAAAAAAAGATTAGCAGTAACTAAATTGAATGAATTATATACTTACTGACAAAGAACACTGGTAGTTTGTAATCCCTTCTAAGGCTTTTTCTTTGCGTGCAAGTTTATGGATATTTTTCCTGAATATTGTAATATGTTTTCAAGGGTTCCTAAAGGCTGACACCTGAATCTCCTCACCTACTTCTTCAGAATAAGAGTAACTCTAGCACTTAGATATTATTTCTTAAAATTATGGGGCATTCTTAACACTTTCAAAGTGGTTCAGAAAGCAATTAGAAGTTACAACCTACCAGAGGAGAGTCAACATTTCTGAGAACACAGGCTATCTCTAAAGAAAACTAAGGTGTTTGTGTGGCATCACTGTCTTTGTAAATCACCCAGAATGGGTTTGGTTGCCAACATTTTGGCTGCTGATTGCAGCTAACTGAATCTCTTCCTACAGAATTTTACTTTACATGTACTTTTGTAGAGGTCAAACCGTGATGAACCTGGGTTTTTCTAATGCTCAGCAGTGCTTTTCTCAAAGATGAACAAACCACTGCTGTTTATTTGAGACTTTAACTAAACTCTCAACGTCATCTTAGTGAAATATTGATATCTATAGCCTTTTCTTCATTAAGTACAGGTTGTCATAGTTTAACCCCAGCTGGCAACTAAGCACCGCACAGCTGTTCACCCTCTGCTCCCCTCTGCCCCAGTGGGATGGCAAAGAGAATCAAAACCAAGTAAAACTTGTGGGTAAAGTAAAAATTTCATGTTTTATTTAGATTTGGGTAATCCTGAATTGTCAGAACATCCAATGAAAGTACAATTCCAACTTCTGATGGAACCATTCTTTAGCTTAAGCCAAAATATCATCATTTTTCAATCATCTGTATATATCTGATGGACAAAATTAGACCACATTAGAATGCAGGTTTCTGATTTGTGGAAATGTTAGAGCTTAAGAGATTCTTATTCTTTCTATGACGTTTTCCATTTCACTAATAAATAATAAGTAATTTACAGACAGTCTGTTCTGAAACAAAACCCACTTAATTTATAAACTTTATGTATTTGGCATATTTTTAAAATGTTTTCTATTTTGTCCAAAATCAGCTTGTCCACGCTAATACAACTTCATAAAAGTTAACATATCGTTTAAGTAATGTCATTTGGTTTAAAATAAAATACAGAATCATAAAATCATAGAATCGTTTAGGCTGGAAAAGTCCCTTGAATTGAATCCAATTGTTAACCTAACACAGCCAAGTCCACCATTAAACCATGTCCCTCAGCACCACATCTACACATCTTTTAAATACCTCCAGAGATGATGACTCCACCACTTCCCTGGGCAGCTTACTCCAGGGTTTGACAATCCTTTTGGTGAAGAATTTTTTCCTAATATCAAATCTAAACCAGCCCTGGAACAGCTTAAGTCCATTTCTTCTTGTCCTTTAGCTTGTTACTTGGGAGAAGAGACCAACTCCCACCTTGCTACATCCTCCTCTCGGGGAGCTGTAGAGAATGACAAGGTCTCCCCTCAGCCTCTTTTTCTCCAGATTGAACAATGCCAGTTCCTTCATCTGCTTTTCATAAGACTTGTTATGTCAACTTGTTTGTTGACAGCTTCTTTGGACACACTCCAGCACCCCAATGTCCTTCTTGTTGTGAGGGGCCCAAAAATGAACACAGTGTTTGAGATGCAGGCACACAATGATTCTAATATCATATGATTCACATATGATTTTAATAATAACTCTCTGAAGCAGCCTGAGATTTTAAGTTGGAAAACCTTATGGAAGTGTCAAATACAGTTAAAATACAAGCACCAGAACACTGTTTCATAAAGACAATGAAACTATGTATTGCTATATAATACTCCCAAGAGCCCAGTTTTTCAGATAGTTTGTTTCCTGCTTATAAACTTGTACCAATACCAATAAAGAACTGTATTCAGAAGCCTGAATTCTCTGTGCACTTTTCATCTCTCTGGCATACTAAAACAGTGCTAGATTCAGGATTAGTCATTTCAGTAAAGCTTCTGTCATCATAAATATTTTGTTAATTAAAACAACAGATAATTTAATATGCACTGATAATTCTCACAATAATACGCAAACTAGTAGATAATTTAATATGCATACTAGTAGATAATTATCAATTTCCCCAAACACCGTGCAATCCATAGAACAGATTTATTCTCTGAGAGCACTGTGATTAACCTTTGGATTTCCACCAACACTATAGTTCAGCAGTGGAGTGAAACACAAACCATTTACAAGCCTGTGTGTGACAGTCTCAGTGCAGAAAGTTCAGTAAAAGATCGTTTTCTTCAGGGGACAAAATTACAATTTGCCCAACAATTTTCAAATTGCATAGATGTTCATGTTTCAGCTTCATATCCTGAAGATTTTATCTTGATATTATTCCAAGGAACCAAAAGGATCTTTAATTCGGTGTTTTGTGACCGTAAATGACTCAGAAATAGCTTTCTTCCAGAACTGCAGGAAGGAAGGAGAACTGGAATACCAGTCCAGGCAGTGAGTGGCCTCTGACGAGAACTGTCAGGCTTCCAGGGAAAGGCTGGCTGGACCAGGATTTACAGTCCTCTGTTCCTTGGTAGAGGAACTGACCCCCACCTCAGTACCTTCTTTCAGGTAGTTGTAGAGAGTGAGAAGGTCTCCCCTGAGCCTTTTTTTCTCCAGGCTAAACAACCTCAGTTCTGTCAGCCACTCCTCATAATACTTGTTCTCTGGGACTCTTCACCAGCTTTGTTGCTTTTCTTTGGTCACGCTCCAGCGTGAAGGGAAGTTTCTTCTCTGGGCTCCCCTCCCCATGGGGTCTGCGTGTACCATCTCACACAGTGCTCCCTGCTCAACCCATGCCTCCTTGTCACACAGCCTGCTATTACTTCAGGTGTCAAGCTGCTAAACTCTGTGCTGGCCTTTCAAGTCTAGGACAATGGAGGGCGTGCTTGAAGTTGCAGTTATGCACATATTCTAAGCCTATCCCCAAATAATGGTCAGAAATTTCATTCACCAGTTTGTATGGTACAGACAGAAAAAATGTTGCTGACTTGGAGGCAGGAACTTTACCCAAGACAGCCTTAAGTAGTAATTTCCATTGTTGCTATTTACTGGATTAGTTAAACATAAATAGGCACATTTGCTATTGGCCTTTAAAGCATCACAAGTTGCTAAACTTGTGCACTACAGGCAGATCTCTGTGGTGTTTTTTATGTGAACCTGAGAACCTCAGCTGAGAACAGCTGAGTGAAAATGAGCTTCATGTGCAAAGCAGATTGACACCTCTATTCAGGTTCTAGCTCTTGGTGAGCTTCCAGCAAAGCAGAAATGTTTCTCTGTGATTCTGTCCCAGAAGGGCTTGCTGCTTGTGCAGCAAAGGTGCCACAGGATTTTTAAGCAAACTTGTTCATAAAACTTCCTTTCAGCATTGTGGATGTTGGGACTGTCCATCAGAAAGCTTTATTCTCATGCTTATATTTCTGTGTCTAGTAGAAGAATAGCTGAAGTGGCATTTCTACTCAAAACCATGAAGCCGTGATAACTTTTCAAATGACATTGTTTCACATTTTTTATGAAGAAAGATAAAAAGGCCTTGTCTTGAATACATCTGGCCTAACTGAAAATCTTCTGAACTGCTCTAAAACATTTTATCCAAAGTCATTTCAACCTTTAAGTGTTGTGAATGGTTTCCCGGATGTGTGCAAATGTTTTGTGGCCCCCATTCCTCTGTGCTATGAGCTTCTTAATGCTTACATATGTCTCATGATGCATGATGGCATACTGTCACAGCAATCGTGCACTGCTGGAAAGGCTGCCTAACCCTTTGGCAGGAGGGAGTGCTTTAGAATCATAGGTCCCACACAGCACTTCAACATCACAGGCTGCTGCAACTTCATGTGGCCTTCAATAAATTTTCTTCAGTTGTTTTTACTGCAAGAAAATTAAATATGTTGATATGAAAATGCTGAAATGTCTCTTTCTGGTTTAAGGGAAAAAAAAAGATACTTTCTGTTTTTTTTCCAAAACATTTCAAACAGTTTCTCAGAATGTTTTGGTATTTAGGCTATTCATGGAGCAAAGGTAACATCAAAATATGTGAACTTAGAAAACATTGAATGAATGGGCATGGGAGTCTCAATCAGTCCCAAGAGGAAGATGCTCTGGAAGCCAAATAAAGGAAGAGAAATTCCCAAAAGACAATGACGGTACCATAAGATGTTTGGTACACAAATGGGATCAGGCTTTTATGTGAATGACAGCAAACTGCTTGCCATGTACAGTGGAGATGAGACTGAGTGACTCAAATTATCTTTTCTTAGCCTTCTGTCAAGGATGCGCTACTACTTGTTTCCTCTGTGTGGACATACCTTCATAAATCTTCCTGTGACTTCTGCACTATACTTGAGTTTCCTGAGAAGTTTTTATTATTATTATGTAATTTTGGTGACCAAAGCAGTCAACAGAAAGTAGTTGGCTAATGTTTCTCACAAGTTTTGACTGGGAAACTGACCAGATGGAGCAGTATCTAAGAAGCCCTTTGGGGTTCATCTTATTATGGAAATGAAATCATATTGCCTTTGTGCAAGCATATAAAGATGTGGGTTCCCTTATTAACCACTTTAGAGCTCATCATCCATTGTGGAAATCAGCCCTGAGAGATAATTACACTCTGAAAATAGGTGATTGGTTAGAGGAAGGAGATACCATACATGTCCTCAGGAAAAGATGTTGGGTGAGCTTCTCTCTTTTAGACACTAATCAATCAACAACAGAGGCACGATACACAAAAAAAAGCTGGACATAGAAGTTTTAGATGAGCTTCAACCTTTCTGGACAAGTCAAATGGAAGTGACTTGTAGAAACCTGTAGAAACCAGGCATCACTCATTTTAGTGTTTGTGATGTTTTAAGAGAAGGTTTATTTGCCCTCTGCCTGATGCTCCCATGGTAGTCATTCATTCAAAGAGTCAAGTTCTGAACCTGAATTAAGGAGCTGACAGAGAAAAGTCAGTGAGATGTTTGTGTTCTCTCAGTTTTCCAAAGCCTCCAGCCACCTTGCAGCAGTTCTGGCTGGAAAATGTCAAGGGAAGAAAAGTGACTAAAAATACATATTAAGTATAACTAATATATTTCTCTCCACTCTGTCTCAATACATGATCAAGGGATGCTCTGGTCTCTGATTATGCCACAGTACTATGCCTGCAGTGGGGTTGCTAGAGAAAAAAAAAGACTTGATGTTGGGTAGGATGAAGTTTATGAACTCTATTTTGTTCCCTTTTAGTTTTGATATCTTGCTATCAAGTAGGTCTTCTGAGGAAAAAGAGATTAGACTGTTAGATGGGAAATCTAGGTCAGATCGGTATTAAATAGAAACAACTAAAACACTTGCATTTCATAAAGTGAGTTAATACTCCATGACATTTTGATTTAAAACCTTGCTTTGTTTCAGAACTGGAGACATTTTAGTGTATTTATTACTACAAAGGCCAGGGAGGAGAAGCTCCAGAAGGACCAATATCCCTTCTTTAACAACAATGCTACATGATAAAAACTGTAATAATTAAATTTGCATATTCTGCAAGGAGAGCTGAGATAACAAATTACTAACTGATGGGTGTTGCTTAGTCAAATGTCACTTTGACTTTAGTGTAAATGTTCAGCAGAGAGCTTTTGCATGATGGGGGGTGGAGGAATTTGGCCTAAATACGTAGATCAGTAGAGATGATTTGTACTCATCTCAGTCTGAAAGCCTGAACATTGGAAGTTTGTCCTCATCTATACTGTGAACTGAACCTAAGCCCATCCAAAGTAAACACTAAATCTGTGAGGAGGTCCAAACCAAAATTTGAATGCCGTGGCTTATGTGTAATGTCTAAACTTCTCCTTCCATAGTTGGAAGTCTTAGATTTATCTCTATTATACTGATGTCAGTGCTCAATGATTTTGCACATTCCAGCTTGATGGACCATTTAATGAACATTAATCTGTTTTGAATATACAGCCTGCACAGGTGAGATGTGTACGCTGTAGTAACCAGTCTCATGTTAAGTACTGTCTTTATACAATTAACTGTTGATATCCAATACCTCCTTTAAAGATAAGTTCCTTCTAAATTTCCTATAGTGTGGAAAATCTTATTTTAACTTTTTTTTTTTTTTTTAAATGCAGGATTATTGGCAAATTTGTAGGTGTAATTTCTTACTGTATAGGCTGATTCTAACATCAGTCTGGTATCTGGACTATACAGCTGGTCCTTGAAGATAGGCCTTTGAATCATTTGCCATCTGGTTACTTGGAAGTTTATGGAAAATTAATTTGGTGTCATTCCCCAGATGTCCAGCCTCTTTTGCCATTTATGTCAATTGACCCAGTTTGCCAGCCTACTCCAAAGAAGGAACAAAAACCAAATAGATTGTAGAGATCAGTTTTCTGTGTCTCTCACTGAAATGAGTGAAAAGTTGGCTGGATGGAGCGGGAGAGCTGGCACTCTCATAATTTACTTTTCACAAGAATTTTTTCTTGCAGTAGTCAAGAAATTTGTAGAAAATTATTTTTTTGGTCTTATTTAAAGAAAAGCTTTTATTCCCAGAGGATATGGTGTCTGTTAGAGCAGTAGGAATGTACATTCAAGGTGAGCAACCAACATTAGCCAAGCTGAAAATTATTATAATGGGTCACAGAGGAGTAGCTGGTTATAATTTTTTTTTTTTGTCCTATAACCAAGGTCAGGATGGAAGAATTAAAGATTTATTTCAAGTTTTTCATGTATGTCTGGAATAGAAAATTGTTATGGAGGAGGAACAGGAGTTGCCTACCTTGTCGATGTAGGTATCAAACTATAGAACCATACTATCTAATTTGAATCATTCTTTAGGAAGAGGTGAATATAATGACTCAGAATTGTGGAAGGTTAACTTACTGACTGTAAAGAACATTATTATTAGAAATATGAAAAGATTCATCGTATGCCTGCATCTTCTGAAAGGTAATCTCTCAAGTCACTGGGGTAAAAAAATGATACCAAGTTTGTGATTTCTAGCTCTTTGATTCTAAGATTAACCAGAGTCCAAGAATTTTGCTAAGAGGAGATCTTCAGACATGAGAACTACAATGGTTCTGGGATGCTGCTTACACCGCAGGCCTATGCAGACTGTATCTTTACGGTGGTAGTCATGGGATTCTCCTACGACTCAACATAAGAGAGAACTATATACCCACCACATCAAAGCTGGAGCTTCAGTTAAGCAAGTACAAGAAGTAAATCATTAGCTTTGCCTCAGGAGCTGATTTCTGTTTTTTAAAAGGATTTACTAGGCAGACCTGTGATCCACATCTTAATCACTACTTCTTAGAAGGTTTGATTATTAAATGCAGACCTGTGATCCATATGGTAATCAGTTTCAAAATTCTGGATGCTTTTCAAGGCAAAAGGTCTAATGTCAGGTCTAGATCTAAAATCTCTTGGTATTTCACTCTCATTATTTGATTCATACAGTGAAAGACTCCACTGAGACATGAAGTTAAAAAGGGGGGAAAAAAAGCAGAGGAACAAGTGCTATGCTCCTTAATTCTGATCTGGGAACTGCTAGCAGACATGTCAGCAAAAATGCTATTTTGCTGGTGTAAGCACGGCTGTAGACATCCATCCTGAGCTGTACTGACTGGAGATATTACTGTACCCAAGCTGCTCATTGTTTACTTGCCCCATCCACAGACTTGCAGGCAAACTTCTGACCCATCTGGGTGTACTGAAACTGGAGCCCTGGGTGGACTGAATCCTCTGGCCATGCTGACAGTAAGTGGAGAAGGGAAGGGTCTCCTGATTTTCCTACCTGCAAAATGGGGGTGATGACAGCTCCCAGCAAAAAGTAAGCACTGAAGAGCTGGGAACGCAACAGCACACTCAACCTGCAGGGCTGATGCATAAAAATGTCAAAAGGATCAGGATGATGTGCTGCTATGTTTTTTTGCTATATAACAGGAGGCTTTTTCTAGTGAAAACAGATTTAAAGTATTCCATAGACAGTAGCGTGAAAGTATATTTTCAAAAAAGGCTGCATGCAATGAATATGAAAGAGGTTGTGCAGCCACATTTAACTTTGCCTGGTTTTGCAGTCTCTATGTATTCTGAAGATAGCTTTTATATAGAATGTGTCTATTTAACATATTTAACATAATCCAACACTTTTTCTATATAAAAAAAGCATAAAATGTCTTGACTTCCTATGATGAAAAATTGCAGAAAACCCCACAGAATTAATGTATTTAAAGTGACTGATATAAAATGGAGGCCTTTTTTTAAAGGCTCTGAACATTTTCAGTAGTACAGACAATTTAATTCACACTCTGTGCTTAACTAACAGTAGCTGTATTCTCCAAAACTGTACACTTGGTCCTGTCCTCCCACATGCTCTAACAGCTAACTAACAAAAGCTCTCAGGGGTTTAAAAATAATCTTCCTGAGCTCAGGGCAAAGGAGGCTTTTACACTGATGATATGCTACAGGCATTTCGTAAATCAGTTTATCAAACCCAAGATAAAGCTGCAAATACAGAGATAAATTTTTAACTCTAATTATGCATGTTGTAATTATTAATAAACTGATGGACAGCAGCTGAGTATTCATTAGGTACTGAGTATTTGTTCTGCAAATGTGTCATTTACATTGCTTTTAACATTCATATATAAAAATAAATCATTAAAACAACCACTGGCTTTTTTCATCAATGACAAATCTGGATGATTTTGATGGAGAATGACCTTAATTTCCTGGAGAACTGATACTCATCACTGATGCTAATTGACTAGGACCACTGAGAAGTTTCACTGACCACAGTTTTATTTACACAATTAAGTTTAAGTAGACAGGTTTGAAAATAGGGTGCTAATTTAAGCCCTTTTTTGACAGTGTCATATCTAGGACAACATACTGCTCGAAAGACAGACATTTTTAAAATGTTGTTAACAGTTGATCATAACAAAAGGAAAGGAAGAAATCACCCTTTCTTCCAGAGGAAACATTTATGTAGGAATTATATTTATCAGCAGTACTTACTGTGTAAGGACATGTGTATTGGCACACGCTGCCTTGCAGTCATGATACTAAAAATTCCAAGAAATGAGCTTGCAGTGCAACCAGAAAAAATATGCTGCTAGCTAAAAAAAACCCCACACCAAACCAAAACAGACCCCAAAACTTCAATGTATTTTGCTTACTGTATTTTAGGGTTTTTTTCAGGGGTTTCCCCTCCATGTTGATGTATGGCGTAGTCTCCAGCTATGAAGCAGCATCTTGTCCCTGTGTAACCCTTTGTGCCAGAAACAAACGAATCAGCCAGTCACTGTGTCACAGGCAGACTCTGTATGTGTTTGTCATCCTTCTTTCATGTTCATAGCAATGCTGTGACTGTGCAGGGATGTGCAGTGGGTTTTATGCTTTTATCACTTGGACCATCCATGAAAATGTTAGATCAGATTGACTGGCATTTGATTATTTATCTGCATTTAGTTTAAGAGAAGTGCAAGGGTTGTCTCTGGGTTGCATCATACAACTGGAAGCAGAGTTGTGCTGTTGGATAATCCAAACACTAGACTGGGGTCATCCTCAGGCCAGTGGTACACCCATTCCCAGTTTACAGCTGGACCATTGTTTTTGCCTTTGTTAACCACTGCATCCAACTGTTGGTCTTTTGGCCAAGGGAAAATTTTGACAGACAGTTGTTAGGATCAAGATTAGGATCTATGCTGCCAAACATAGAGGATATGATAATTTTGCTGTGTAACAGCCACATCAGCCCAATGTCACTTTGTGAAAACAAGGTATAGTGGGGACAACAATTTTATTATCAAAGAGCTTTCATATGTCAGATGTTCACCCAGAAAGATTTTGATGGCTGGAAAAGAAGGGAAGTCTGGAAAAACTGCAAACATTTGGTAGCCTTGCTCACAGTCAAGGGTATCCTGATTTACCCCTGATTCTGCTGCAGTGCTGCAGCTGGCCATGTTTATTGGGAAACAAAGTCAGTCGCTCTTTAGGGATGTCTCTGTGCCATACCTGTCCTCCCAGCTGCAAGCTGAAGCTTTGACCCCATACGCTGGAGGTGTAGCCTAGAGGGGAGACACCTCTACACATGTAAAGGCATGGTGCAGAACTAACTGCAGAGTTTCAGCTCCTTTTGAGCCTTCCTGAGTCTGTAATTTTAACCACTGCAAATATGGCAGTACAATTCCCTTCCTCACTTGTGTTGCTATTCTAGCATCATGCCAATGAAATGCTGTTGGCTGCTAAAATCAGAAATTGCATTTAAAACCAAGAGTATTCAGTGGTGAATGTAACATATGTTTTTTAACTGCAAGCAGTCACTAGAATTGATCTGGTAAAAAGAGACCTGGGACTAAGCAAGGGAGTAGGGGAAAGTAGATAGAAATGAATGGCAGGAAGCTAGGAGAAAAAAAGAAAAAAAAAAAAAAAACAAAACAGAAGGAAGGAAAGCTCCTAGGAAAAATACAGAGGAAGAAAGAGAATAGAGACAGAAGAATCATTGCTAGAAGAGAAGGATGCATCGAAAGACACTGGCAGCACAATGGGGGAAAAAGAAATACAGAAAAAGAGGGAAATGAATAATCTATTGCTCCATTGCACTTCAGTTCTGAAGTGGATTTTGGAGTTATTACTGCAATCTTAAAGTTTTCCAGCTGAACTGGAATCAAACTCTCACTTCACCCTTCACATCCTATTAAGCAGTTCTTAGATCATAACTGATTTATAGGTGCTCATAATCTCCTATCCTGATTATGGTAGCTTTGACCTTCTTGAGCCATAAGTATCTTCCCTCTGGCACAGACTAAACACAGCCGCCTCTGCATCCATCCGAAGCTGGCCTCCCTTTTCATCCTATCACTCTGAGCTTCCTTTACTCTCCTAGAACCTTTCTGTCAGTTTCTTTGTTTACCTTACGTCCTTTTGCAATCCCATTGATTGTGTTTATGAGGCAGGCTTCCATGTACAATGCCTGTCACATCTTATGTCACATTGCCCTCTATGCCTTGAATCTCTTCTGAATACTCTCTTCTTCTATGAAGTCAAGAAAATTATATAACCATTGTGTGTTTTATGGAGTAGAAGTTATATTTTAACTGAAGAACAAAATTCTGCCAAGATCAGTCACCAAGATGCAACCTACTGTAAACTGCATCCTTTCAAGTACTGCTTGTGAATTTTATGCTTGTGAATTTTATGCTCTTTGGGACGAGTTTTGTATTTTGTCCTGTGTCTGGAAAATACCTTCCTCATGGGTACAAGAAAGCCATTTCAGAAAGTGCTGAAAATCTTCATGAGTAATGCCCATGATAAACAAGCCTTCACTTGCAGCCTGGCTTGCTAAACTTTTGCTTTAGGCTATGGGTTTTGCTGAATCTCTCCATGAAAATGAAACAGAAAAGTAGCACAAAGATCATCTGATCTACAACTGAATGAAATTTGAGACCGAGAAGAGACAGCTTGAGTGCCCACCTCTTATCAAACTCTTGCCCACCTTTGGCCCTTTCACAGCATTTACCTCTCCCTCTAGCATACAGGGACTTAAATTGTTGCACATGTAATTATTTTGTAACTTGAGGTAAAGGAAAGATCTTACTGCCTTCACCTACATGTGCTGTATAAGGCAGGGAATTAGCAAGAGGTGGTGACACTGATATAGCCTCACTAATGCTGGAGAAAGGACCATCAGTGCAACAACTCACCATTTTTTCTAATTAGATAACTGTGTTCTAATAGGTTTGGTGAGCCAAAACAGTCATCACCAGAACCAATTTATCCCACCAGCCCTACATCTCTTCCCAGAGTGAATGTCAGGTCCTGCCTGTCACACTGCTTGCCAAGAGAGGAAGAGCTGATCATGTTCACTGAGAAATTGAATTACAGTCACAGCAGAAGACCTGCTGTAATTTCATTTGTTTCTCATTGCATTCTTCAAATTATTTTGTTGTTCACTTAACAGTTGTTGTTCTGACTCAGTGATCTAGCAGTCCAAAATACTTAAAATAGGCATTTTAAATATAAAAATCAGATATAGGTGGAAACGTGGGAAATAATGATTAACATATTATTTCAGCCTTTAATACAGGAAAAATATGGGCGTTGACAAGATGTCTGTAAGTCATCGAATAAAGTTTAATTGTTTTTAATAGAATTAATATTTTAAAGCTTACTAAAATAGCCTTATAGCTGGTGCAGTTTGAAATTTTCAGAAAACTGAAAACTTCTATTCTGCTTTAGAAAATTGTCTTTGAACATTTTAATGTGAAATTGTTTTGGATGTCTTTGTAGTATTCTGACATTAATGGAGTTGCTAGTCAAAACCAGAACCATTAAAATA
>JANHFX010027873.1:30398-43218 GCA_027560015.1 Chloroceryle amazona
ATCAAACACACATCCATAGATTTAAACTG
Source organism: Chloroceryle amazona (assembly GCA_027560015.1). Lineage (NCBI taxonomy): Eukaryota > Metazoa > Chordata > Aves > Coraciiformes > Cerylidae > Chloroceryle > Chloroceryle amazona. Next base: position 30,428 of record JANHFX010027873.1, read on the forward strand.
ATCTAAGTTCCAGGGACTAGTTTCCCTACAGTTGGTGAAGTCGCTGAGCGCTCACATCTGTATGAGGAAGATCTCTTGTTCCTGTTAAATCCCCATGCATTCAGGTGATCCTGTACCCTTTTGACTGTTGCATGATAGTCTGCTCAAAGCTTTATCTTGTTCCTTTTTGACTCAGGTGCTTAGCCAGTATTCAGAGCTGCACCCAATTACTTGCTGGTAGGGGAAATTGAGTTTTACAATAAGCTCCTTCTTTGGTTTTATTTACAAAGAAATCTACACAGCATCCTGCTTGTCTGGATATGGTAAGACCAAATAGCAGCAGGCAGTTCACTTCCTCACAGTTACCAAGCTGTCCATTCCAGTGAGTTTCACCTTGAGAGCCCAGTGTTCTCCTTGCCTGCACAACTGAAAACATGGCTCCTTAGGGTGATGACTCTGCCCCCCCTTTCTGGCCCCCTTTTGCCTCTCATCAACAGATGCACATACCTGCTGTCAGTCTGTCTGCTTGTCCATGCAGTTTAGCCATGCTCTGGCGCTGCCTGCTTTCCTTCTGGCCTTTAGCTTCAGGTTCAACCACTCCTTCATTTAGAAGGAACAAAGGCAGCCCTACCTGCCCATGGGTCCATCCAGGTGTTCTGCACTTGATGAGCACTGGCTTCTCCAAGCACACCAGAATGAATGGCTTCCTCCTAAAATTCCATAACTTCAGTATTGGGGATATTTGTTTCTTTTTGTGTATGTTGCATCTAGCACCTGCAGAAAGGATAAGAAAAGTATGATACTGCCTGTTCCAGTTGATGTCTTTATTGAATTTCTTAATTTATGTTTATGTTCACATGACACAACATATGCTCTCAAAATGAAAAGGGAGACCCTTTCCACATGTAGATTAAGAAAGGAGTATGAACGTCAAGATTGGAAAGAAGTGAGAGTGCACCAATGTCAGAGCTGTGGTTTTGCATTGGAGCACTACTGCTGACAGCTCTGAATTCTCCAGGACACAAAAAATACCAGCAGGTTCTATTTAATTTTATGCAGAAGACTTATAGATCCAGACATTTACAAAGCACAGCTGCATCACTTAAGAGAAAATAGTGCAATGTTCAAAGGGAATGTGAATTTTTCTTAGGGAAGGAAAGATACTTCTGCTGACCAGAATATGGAAAAACATCAACAGGAGAAATTAATTAAATGTCTTACTTGGCAATAATATCGATGACCTATACTTAAAAATATTTAATTTTATTATTTTTAGGCTAGTAATGTTTAATCTATTACTGTTTATAGAAGGAAGTTAAAGAGTTTAAGTTAAAGAATTTAACTTAAAATCCTAGCTGTAGTGTCATTTTTATGCAACTGTTGCCATCATCTGTATTCATAATGAATAGAAACTTTTTAATTGTGAGACCTATCCAAAGGAAACCAGACTTTTTATTTCATTGCTAAAATATCAATATTCAGTAGTAGCCAAAATACTGAGTTGTACCTCTGATACTGTAGTTATTTATTGTTATAATATAGTAGCTGAGATTTCACTGTAGCTGCCAGTATGAAAAATGCTGACTTTTAAAATATAATGTGTGACTGGAGTAGAGGAGACGACCTCACTATTTCCTTTACACTGAAAATTTTCATGGTGTGACTTTCCCTACATTTCCCACTGCTAAGACACTGCTGTTTACATAATGCTGAACTTGTTTTTTCCTGAGGGTATGCATGACACGCAAGCTGAATGTTTTCACAATTGTAAGAATAAAAAATGATGGTGTTTAATTTTCTTGCATTTGTAATGAGACTTGGTTGGCTGTTTAACTGCTCATTGCTAGCACAGCTCAGAGCTTGGTATAAGTGCACATACAGTCAAGTTGGTGAGGAGATGTACACGTACAGGCTTCCCTGGCAGCCTCTGTACATTGGCATCATTACAGAGCTCCTTACAGTGGCCAAATCCATGTAGTAGCCATAGGGCATATGTGCCAGATTTCAGTTATGCTTCCCCCCTGCATCCACTCCTGCTCCAGGAAGCACTGGAGTTACCTGGTGGGAACTTTCCGATTCACCTCTGGAGCAAAGCTCACCATGTCTGTCCCAAGGGAGCAGCTGAGTAACCACATGTGAGAGATGGTAGTCATCTCCCTAATCCCCTGCAAGGTACTCAGAAACCACAGCAATAAATGCAGCGTGAAACTGTACGTTGAATAAAATAGCTCCCACGGGAGCTCATGTGTACTTTGTTGTTGACTTCAAATTCATGTAGAATTCCATCCATGCTGTTTCAAGCCAATTGGAAAATTTTATTGAAAATTTCTATCAAATTTGTATTTGCTTTATATTTATTTAAATATACTGGGGTCTTTTTCATATTTAACTAGGCAAGTTTGGATTATCATTGTACAGTCTCACTGGAGAGGGATCTCAAACTCATGTTGCTGTTGACTATGGAATTGCTCCTCTCTCTCTGACTACTAAAGTCCTGTGCAGTTTCACAGCTGTATCTAGAAGTTATCTGATCAACTAATGAACTAAAATATTAAGGTGTCATATGCCTTTGCATATGCATTCTTTCACATGTTATTAGTCCTCCCTGTTGTAGATACATATAGATTTTCTTAGTACCTTAATTAAGTTTACTATAGTTCAAGATATGTTTAATAAAATCTAATTACTAGTATTTATATATAAAAATTAATCAGTCCATCTTTTAATTTCCAATTCCTTAAATAAGATTCTGGCTCTCCCTTGGCTTACAAAATATAATTACAAGTCATTCAGTAATTTTATTAGTAAATACCCTAAAGACTATAGGATGTGTATCTTCTAGACTGGCTCATCTTTATATATTCTTTTATTCCGGTATTCCCTTACCTGCCAGATCACCAGATGTAGTGCCATAATCTTCATTACGTAATTATAAATATTATTCAAGGGTTTTCTACCCCAGACATACAGCTTCCAAGCAGTCTGTTGGACAGAATAACAGCAGGTTTAAAAAATAAACCATTTGACACTGGACTATTATCTGCTAGCCACCTAAGAAGAACAGTAGAAGAATAAACACCCATTTAGTATTTGGAGAATGCTATGTAATGTCAAGCACAAAGACAGAATGAGGGCTCCATGTGCATCCCTTGCTAGAATTGATTCACTTTTGAATAAATTTCAGTTTAAAGAGAGTTTTCTCTTAACATGTAAATTATACATTTTTTATATATATATTAATGTTTGTGCATTCCTTATGTGCTCTGTGGAGTTTCTTGGAGGGAGAGGAAAAAAAGGGGGGGTGGAGCTTGAAATTCCAATGAAACCTAATTTGCAAGCAATTTACACTAGCAGCTGTGAATTTCACTCAAGAGATTTCCAGGTGTTTAGTCCACATATCTACATGGGGAGCATTTCCCAAGAAATGAAATTTAATGGCTACAGTAAAATGAATCAGAGACCTTACGGTGACACAGGATATTTGCATCTCTACGCTGTGAATCTTCACATCATGGATGTGTCTTTTGCTTTCGTGCTGTCCTTGGCTTATTTTTGAAAGGAAAGATGAATAGGCTGTCTACTAATGAGTTACACTAAGAGTCTGCTGAATTTCCAGACATACATTTCATGAATGTACTTGTCTTTGACAAAGGCAGTTCTTTAATTCAGTTTCCTATGCACATTATAGCATACTTGAAATCAGAATCCTTGAGCTATGAGCACAGTGCATTCATGAAATGAGACACCCACAATCAAAATCTTCCCAGTTTAAACGGAAATGGTGGGCAAAGGGCCATTACTTCATTCTTTACCTTGAACACTGAGACTCAAAGACTTTGCTTTTTCTCTATAGAAGAAACCACAGAAAACTGTAGCAGAGTCAAAAAGTTCTCTCTTCATTTTTGCCAGTTCATGCTGTTTCCCGTGGAAGTCCTGTCAGCAGCACTCCAGACTTGCATGATCTTAACCTTCCTTTTTTTCTTTCTGACAGCCTAGATGTCACAGACTGTTGCAGAGTTAAGAAGATCTTACAGCTATAAACTGGACTATCCTATGCAGAATTGTCTGTACTGAAAGAGAGACTTCAGTCTGGGTATGTTTAATGGGGACTTCAAGTATGCAACAAGCTGAAATATATGTGTTATGTTCCACTTCTCTGTGCTACTACTAGTTGGAAGAGTGAGAAGTTAGTAACTAATGAGCAGAACTTTCAAGTCCACCAAAAAGTTGCAGCAGTATGTGGAGCTTTCAGTGACCCTCCTTTGTCAAGGACACTTCAGTCCGTAGAGCAACAAGCACCATTTCTGTACCAAGCTTGGCCGGGAGAAGTCAGCATGTTTGCTGCAAAGAGCAGCCAACTTGGTGGCTGTCTTGACAGGTTTCTTGATGGCCCAGATTGTTGGAATGAAGTTTTATAGTTCTGCCCCTATTTTTCAGCAGGTTTTATCTACTCCTGCAGGAAAAAACTTCCAGCCCAAGACAGGGATCTGTTCCTACACTTTATGTCCACATTGTCCAAGGAAGCAACCGAGTGAGTTTTATCTTCTCCTCGGTGTCTACAGCAGCTTCTCTAGAAAGCTTTATCTGTTCAGGGGATTTAGAGATTAACAGCACGGACAGAGTGTATACTGTTTCTGGACACACAGATTAAGTGTGAGGAAATATGGGCTTCCCCTCAGTTTTTATCCTTACAGCTCTAGATGTGTGATGAATAAGGCAGGGGAGGAGGGCACACAGGGGACTGAAATGAGAGCTGGGTGCTGCATTGTCAGCTAGCTGGGTTTCTGTGACACAGAACCAGTCATCAGGGACAGGACTGCGGATAGTGATGGAGAGTTTATTACTGACAGAGCTTTTGCTTTACCCTTTTGCCCTGGACAGCCATGAATAAACAAGTAAAATTTGAACATTGTGAAAAATAAAAAAATGCCTTTCTGAATTTTAAGAGCCTCACATGCTAGTTCAGAAGAAAATGATCCCAGCTGCCAGCATTTCCAGGAGTCCCAGATATCTCCTGCACTGCAATTATGCAGGCTCAGTAGAAAACTATTCTGCACATTTGGAGCTAAAGGACAATATAATAAATGACTGCAGTGAACTACATTGCTATTGCATCAGATTGCATCTGAATCCACTACTAGGGGGTTTTCTGGTGCTGGAAATCTGCCCTTCAGGATCTCATTGTCCTCTTGTTTGTTTGCTTACATCCTCCTTGATATTGCAATACCAGTGTGAGTCCAAGGTAGATTAGAAGCAGCTGTTCTGTAGCAAACAAACAAAAGCCATTATCACTTTTTTCCAGTGGGGAAAAAAAAAGCCAGCTGTCTGTTTGCAGACAAGCAAAACTTCATCAAATTGTTGAACTTTTTACAAACAGAAAATTTGGAGCTTGATCCAAGACTGACTTCAGGAAAACCTGATATTAGTGGAGCTTCATTTACCTTGAGGAACAATGCTAATTTCTGCAGTTGGTGATACACCCTGTAGCTCTAAAGTCTCTGATTATTGCCATGAAAATATTTCAGTGTTACTGTGCTACTGCTCACTTGGAGTGTGTCAAAGGCTTCTACAAGCCTGACAGGAATACCCTGAAAACATCATTTCAATAAATAAACAGCATAACATAGTAGGACTAAAGCTTGAAAAAGAAAAATTAGGTGCAAAATTGTCTGGCACAGCAGAGAACTAAAATGTAAAACAACTGAGTCAAGTCCTATGTTAGCATATTGAAATGCTCCTCCAAATGACCATGCTAACTGTAACCCACTGATAGCTGTGGCTACAGGGGAACAGGGAATATGAGGTGGCTGTTTCTGGTGTGGACCTCCCACTCTCACAACAGATTCACTGAAAGATGCAAATGGGATTTAGACACCTGGGCTTTAATTTACTTCTGTAGTTCTAATGACTGGATGTACAACGTACTGTTGGTTTGTTCTCTGAAGAATAGGTGACAGAATGTGAATGTCATAATCTTAATCTTCTTTTCACATTTTCTTGTATTTTAATTACAAGATGGAGAAATGCTAAAAAAAATAAAAAGGTAGGACATCTTTCTTCACTACAGAATATCAGCCTACCACAAGGTCCAATTAAAATATTGAATTATTAAACTTAGGACAGTTTAATTTATATTGCTGAACATTGTTCTTGAATGTATTAATGTACGTCTTCAGGAATGTGCACAGTCTTGAAATGTACTTTGTCTTCTGTGCAGTTTAATCCAATACCAATAAAGGTAAGTTTGTATATTAGATCACAAATAAAGGCAATTTTGTGAGAGTAGACTATAATGGTCTAGAAAATACCTTTGTAAATGGAAACAAAAAATTAAATTAACTGCTTTGCGTTCTAATTTACATGTGTCTTTTACACACACTTCAGAACTTAAAAGTTCATACTCATCTTGGGAACTTACAGAGCTTTGCAAATCCCTGGCACCTTTAACATATTACTACTACATAGTTTTTGACTTAGCTTGAATGGGTAAGCATCTGATTGTTTTGCCAAGTTTTATAAGTCAAGTCATACGCAAAGTCTTATTTGGAGTCTTACAATTTTTTAATAACCATGTGATTTAGGGCAAGGAAAGGCGAGACCTAGAATGATTTCTAGACTGTTTGGAATAGATATTATTAAGATTAAGGTATCTAAATAAGAGTGGGAAGTGTAACAGTGTATATTAATGTAATACATACATATACCCACACATATGTGTGTGTCTACTCTCTTTTTGGACCTCTGACAGCATAACTGTCACGTTCAAAAGCTTAGGCAGAGAAGTGTGGTATTCCTTGGAATGCTTTTGCTCAAGCCAGTATCTGTCAGTTACTGCGTCTGTATTTAGCAGCCTGAGAGCAGCTCTTAGAAGCTCTCTCCTCCAACACTAGTTAACCTATGGGTTATGCTAAGGTCTTACTACAGTTAGTTAGATGATCTGCCCCAGAGTTCTCATGAACCTTCAACTAAGAGATATCATTGCTTTCAGATTTAAGACGGGAGTTCCTCTTTCCAAATCTGTTTCAGTCATGCCTTAAGAGACAAATTAGGACTTTGAAGGCTAGTTTCCACTGGATGGAACAATGGAAAGGAAGAGTAACACTGAAGTCATGTAATCCCTCTCTGAACCTCACTCCTGTAGGTGTTGTCCTGTTGAAGATAAGCTGCTATCCTACAGACTGCTCACACCTACCTCTACAAGCATGCAAGGTTTTGTCCAAATTGCAACTCACATCTACAAAGTAGCATCAAGTATGGATAAGGCAAACAAAATATGTTAAGAATTTTAAACCAGCAACATCCCAACAGCTACTGTGCAAGAAAAACAAAGCACCTGAGTCTTGGTTCTGGAGAATTGTAGGTGTCAGGTTTAGCACATACTAGGGAAGGAGACTGACTTAAATTCCTGAATGCACTGTAGAGCTTCAGAGTTCCTCTGGATGAGATCTTGCCCTTTGACTCAAAGTCCTCCACTTGGAAGTTACGGGTGCACAGTACAAACTGATGATCTGGAACCATGGCTAAAAATTAGCTGCACTCAACAAGATAAAAAAATCTACTTGGGCAAAATGCTAACACATCATGTTGGTTGCATTTTTTTTCAGCCCTATCAACATGCAGAACGTGATTACCATGATAAAACTAGAGCTCATAGTTCATTCTGCTTCTTTGGACTTTGGGCTATGCTTTAGAAGTAGTTCACTACTTCAGACTTCATGCTATTTCTGCCTTAACAACCAGTGGGGACATGATGTGCATGTGCAGGCCAGACAAAGGAGGTTCTAATTTAACCTAATTAAAAATCAAGAATATTAGTAGTGTCAGAATGGAGCTTGAAAAGATAGTTGCTTCAAAAGTTGTGTGTAAGAACAAAATAAATTAAATTTAGAAAATGAAAAATTGCACCAAAATAACAAAGTAGGCTTTTTAATTGCTCCTTCCACAATAGCTAATTGGCCTCTTAGGTTTTGAAAACTTTTCATGAAATGTTCTGTTAGTATTGAAGAGATTTTTTGGTTTGCTTTGCAATTATGAAGTCTTTTGTCTTGGCTTTTTCTTTCCTTTGGCATATGCAGGCTTTTTGCCTTTCTTTTCCCTTTGGTCTTTGGGTTTCTCTGGTCTAAACTTAAAATACTATTAATATTTTAGTTCTTCATTCTGTTCATGAATCAGCTGGACCGTTGCTCTCTTTCTTGTGAATGGATAAATATTAAAAATAATTTGATAGTTTTATACAAATATCTTCACCTATAAATTCACTGTTTTGACTAGACTTTAAACACAGGCTTCTCTGTGGGTCTATTATGTTTTATACAGTACTGTGTCTAGATGTGCAAAAATCATGCAGAAATTTCAGTGATAGAATTTTTTTGCAGGTATCAATGAGTAGATCCTCTTCCTTACTCCCGAAGTGCTAAATCCAAAGGTAAGAGAATGGCTGCTACAAGCAGCCTCATGTCTCTAATGACTGGAGTGAAAAACTATATTTTCTGCTGAGATGTGATGTGACTATGGACTCAGATTCTCTCCTATCTCCTGATGTTATTCAACATTATCTAATTCTTGATAATCTAATCACAAGTGGTTATCTAGTGCACTGGAAATCCTTCAGTAAGATGATGCTAACATAGTGATTCTTAAGCCACATCTGGGCCTGTTATTAAAGACATAGGCAGAGGACTAAAAGTATCACTGTACTTGTTGATCTTTGCCTGCCATCTAGGTCTACATTGCCACAGTAAGAGAGAATTAAGCTGCTTTAGTTAACAGTAAGGAAAGAACAGAAGCAGTTTTAACTGGTGGCATTGCCATGTTGTAGGTACTCATCTGAGCATTATGTTACACAGTGATGAATTAGGTCACGCTTTGTCACATGGCTTACTCCAAACTGATGTTCCTTCTGTTTCATTATCCTTGAAGCAGCAGCAATGTACTTTAATAAATGAATAAGGTTGGGCAATGTTTCCAGAAATGTCTAATACTACAAAATTAGTAAATAGCGATTCATGCAGCATATGACAGAAGTGATTATTGTCAGGGAAACTACAGAGCCTGCGACTACAATTCATGATTTAATCTGAACAGTCAGTTGAATATAAAACAGTTGTAATAATATGTAAAGCATAATATCCGATGCATGTAAGAGAGGTAGTACAGATTCTGATGACTAACAAGGAAACTATTACATTAGACACGTTAATTACTTTTAACTGAGGTAACAAATTTTGTTCTTAAAACTTACTTGTACACAAATCCCCTTCTCCTGTGGGGATCCAGTTACTCTGTCCAGATTCTAGGCAAAGAGCTTGCAAACTGTCTGCAAACAGGTCTTTTAGGTGATAAAGAATGGAAAAAGAGCAGTGACTTACTCCAAGTGCTCTGCAGTAGTTTGAAGAAATTAATGTGAATCTCAGAAAGAGCTAGTGCAGAATGGTGCTTAAATACGCCCTGCAGAGTTAGTTTGGGTGCAAGCTACACTGTTGCTGGCTGCAGAGATACTTCACTGGCAGTTAACCAAGCTATTTTCACTGTTTTTCACTGCACAATGTACAGTGTTGTCCTATATTTGTACAGGCCGTAGTATAACATGATCCTACTCTTGGTTGGCATCTAGACTACATAGTGGCACTAGAATAAATGCCAGGGAAGTAAATGACCACTTAACATATTTGATATATTTCCTCCAGCATGCAGCAGCAATACTAATATGTACCCCAGCACAATGCAAGCAGATTATGAGGTATTATATATATCTTTAACACAGTGGCCTTGATCCAGGCATTTCTGGCACCATCTTCTACTGTCTTTCATCATTTTGCAGTGAAGTTATGTGCAGTACTGTAGACTTGAGGTAGCTGTGGCCTAATATTAAAATTAATGTAGAATAAAAATCTAGTTTATTAGCACCCTTTAGACAACTGCTGTGCAAACAGCTTTTTGTTAAAAATAAATATCACTGAATAAATGGAACAAATAAATTTTGTCCCAGTCTTCATATTCTGTGCTGCAAGTTGAGATGAAAAATCCACTTCCTCTACTGCCTACTTTTTAATGCTTCATAAATAATTGATTTCGAAAAACTAATATCACACAAAAAAATATATTCTGAATTACGTTTATGTCCTTTTTATGATAAAGTACTTGAGGAATTCTGCAAAAAACAGGTGAAGTAAATTCAGATGTGGCAGAGGTCTCACTCTAGAAACACTGGTACTGAATGTAACCAGAAACACTGGTACTGAATGTAGCAACATTTCTTATGACCTTACCTGAACGGAGGTTATGGGGCAGAAAATCACGAGATTGATAAAGGAAAACTAGTGTTACTTCATTTAGCTGAGATCAAGTCCACACCCTAAATCGTCCCCATTCTTATTGTGTATTAAAATTGTGGTGGTCCCAGCGAGGACTTGGCATTAGGGAGACACTGGAAGAATGTCTCCTGCAATTCTGCAGGCAGTCAGAGCAGGAATAGAGAGATGGGAAGAAACTGGAGTGAAGTTTTACAATGGGTCATAAATCTGCTGTTAAATCCGTGGGTGACATTTGGTAACAGCATAGTCTGAAGTGACAAAGGAAGAACTGATGAGAAAGGGGTATGATGAGAAAAAAAGAAGAGCATGGCTGGTGAGAAGGAAGCATGTGTGGCAGGTGGTGAAGTGAGTGTAAACAACCAATCATTAAAAAGAAAACAATGTTGAAAGTAAAACTACGGAGAGAAAAGATCATATGCTGATATCATCAGTGGGTGTCTGATAATTCTTGCTGAAGCTGCTTCGGTAGCTTCCTGTGCCAACCTTGAGCTCCAGGCAAAAGATGCCTGTTACAACAATCTTGGTTTGGTTCAAGGTGAACTGTGTGTGCACTTTGAGGATGTTTTAACTTCATCTGCCTTCAAATACAAAAGAAAGTGTGTCAACTTCTGTGCCAGCTTAAAATGATTCCTACTGATAAGCTTTAATTAGTCATCTTCAGATATGAATAAAAATCAACCAGCAAACAAAAAACTGCAGTCATTATTAGAATTTCATGTATATAAAGTTATCTGTATGTTTTACTATGTACTTTTCAGGCATAAGAGAAACAATATTCTTCTCCCCAAATATCAAAGAGATTAAGAAAGACAGGTCTCAGCAGAGGCCAACAGAAGGAACAGAAAAAAAACAAACCAAATCAAGAACGACAACAAAACCAGAAGTAAGATTTTTTACTCAGATAACTTTGCTAGGAAAGAAGTGTTTTGAAATACTGTAAAGCTCACAGATTTCCTGAACTTGATAAGGGTGCTACATGGGAAGATGTTGCTTCACATCCTAAGTGTCCTGTCTGCCCTACTAACATATTCTCTCCCCTGGACTTACAAGACCCAGCTTATCACATATGCAGCCAAACTGCTTCTGCAGCGGTTTCTTCTCTAGATCATTACTTCAGTATCTCACCTTTTTCTTGCCAAGCTAATTTAATACTGAGTCAGGACTCTCTAGCATATCATCCTTCACTCTGTGTCTTTGAGAACAATTTTGAAATTAAGCCCATGATGCCAGTGGTTGATGCTTTGCTCTCTGCTGCCATGAACGATGAACCTGGGTACATGGGAAAGGGTAGGCACTTGTTTATGCAAGCAATTGAAAGCAGTTTTGCCAACACAACCCACATTTGGGTTGTTTGGAATAGCATTTAATCTGAAAAGATAATTACTGTTGTCTTCTTTGTTATGCAACTAAAATCTAAGGAAAGAGAATCATATCACATCTCTCAGTAACATATAACTGGGTGGCAGAAACTGGGTTGAACTAGAAAGACAAAAATAACTTTGGGAGGAGTGGAAGAAGGCTGTGGATCATGTGCTGATTTGTTTAATGTTGGCCTATCGCTATGGCAGAGAGTTTAACAGGTTCCAGTAAGGACTTGCACCCAGCATGTACAGCTGTAATTACTGTGGGAGGCTTAGAAGTCTCTCTTCATAGGCTCTGTGTGGTGGCTGTTCGTAAAAGCAGTAATGCTTTCTCAGTAGCTACAGAGCTGACGTCCTGAGCATCCTTCCAGTGACCCATCTTGAAGTTCTCTTCCAACCATAACAATTCTATGTTTCCATAATCTGTTCTCATGATGTAGCTGCAAAGCCCAACCAACATAAGTTAACTTATGTTTTCCCAGGTAAGATCTAATAGAATGGACACAATGAACACTTCTCCCAGTGTGCATCAGGAACTGCAAAATTCAAGCTAAATACACAACGTGCACTGTGAATCCCGCTTGCTTTTGACAGTTAAACCACTGAGAGCAACAGGTAACTGCAACAGGAAAACGATGTCATAAAGGGCGAAGGACAGGCACTCGTAACTGAACCGAAAGCAAGGAATTCCTACGGGGCTCATCCCGTCGGATGCTGTGTGTTGAACATTTTGCTCCCACGGTAGTTTCTCGGTCTCACTGCTGAAGTGCAGATTTGGAGGTCAGAAAGACAGCGTCCACCAGCTGTCGGGACGCCTCTGTGCTTTATAGGTTGGGTTTGATTCCGCACAGGCAGCTCTCTCGCCAGGGAAGAGCCAGGGCACCCAGGCACCGGTTTGTTCACTTCGCACGTAAGGCGGGAATCGAGGCGGCTCTGCCGCCGCGCTGACGTGAAGAGGCACCCTCCCCCCGCCGGCTGAACCCCGCTCGGAGGACGCCTCCTCGGGTCGCCGAGACGGTGCCGGGGCACCGACCGGCCCGCGGGGACCGGCGCCCGCGGATCCGGCCTCGGCTGAGAGGGGTGGGGGCAGCAGCTCCCCTGATGGGGCGGGCCGAGCCACGCCGAGGGCGGACCGAAA
>JANHFX010027874.1:0-48804 GCA_027560015.1 Chloroceryle amazona
CTCAACTAGAGCAGGGTGCTCAGAGCTCTGTCAGCCCCACCTGGAATGTCTCCAGGGATGGGGCCTCCACCACCTCCCTGGGCAACCTGTTCCAGTGCTCTACCATTTTAATAGTAGACCAAGTAGATATCACTGACAGCATCATCAGGGATTCTGATGAGTAACTGCTACTAATGCTGTCTTGAACTGTATGAAAAAAGATGAAGGAAGAGAGGGAATCAATATTTTTCCCATTGTGGGAAACAAAAAGGCCACTAAAAGGGAAAGGTGCTATTTTATGGTTTCTATTAGCCCCATCCAGTAACAATTAAAAACAAGACACTTGCTAACATCTCTTCTATAGTGTGGTGTAATGATTGCTGCATGGTTTTGGCTTTTAGAAGTGGCAACAATTTGATGTTTCTGGTTTTGTTGTTTTTGTTTTTTTTTTAATCTAAGTAGTGACCTAAACTTTTATACAACATCTTTTGAGGACAGTGTTGTGGTTTTTGATAAACTCCAGGCAGTTTAAAACCTGACTTGCCTCATGGAAGACTAATACTTAATACAGGTGATGTTAGGGGGGGACAAAAAAAAAATACAATAAAAAAAAGTCAAATCAAGTCTCAGTTGTATTTTTTTTACGTTTCAAAACTATGAGAACTCTCCCCTGTCTGTTTTAAATTCTAACACTATTTCCATATACATGATAGCATAAGAATTGTTAGGCTAATTTATCACAGATCTACAATCCTACTCAATTTAAGAATATTAAAATTCAGTTCTAATTAATTTACCAATAATTTTTAAAGCTGTGTCAAGTTTACGTTAAATAAAAACATATACATGTTATTGCTTAAAAAAAATAAACAAATACTTGCAGTGAATTGCCAGAGAAAGACAGTGATGTATTGTAGTGAGGTGTTCAATTAAAATCACCCACCAGAAGAAGCATTAAAGCATGTACAATATTTCCTCCTTTTCCTTCTAATGAGTAAGGGTGGTCCAAGGGTCTGGAACCATGGTAGTGGCTTTGAGCCCTCTGCAAGTCCTGATTATGGCACTTTTTTGGACAAGCAGTGACTACAGCCTGATGTTGCTGTCTTTTGCTCTTTAAAGAAAGCTGTTTTGGTAAGAGAACTGCCCAAAGAAGATACAGCTGCAATGGAGAAGATGGGGAATGTAAGAAGATGGGTTTTTTTCATAGATTACCATGTACCGTATCTAATGCTTCTTATTCCAACTGTATGGTTGAGACAATAAACCCTACCACTAAACCCTTCACCTTTCACATTTACTATGCAAAGAGTTTCAAGACAGATGGCAGTAAATGCCATCTTTACTGAATTATGATCCATAGTGCTTTCCGAGAAGTAAGTATTAATCAAAGTACAAAGGTTTGAAAAAGGTAGAGCCATGAGGGCTCGGAGAAGAAAACAGCTTGGCAGGCATGCTCTCCTTTTTGACAAAAATTAAAATAAAGAAACATGACAGGAGTTGGAAAACTTGCCAGATACTGAGCAGGGTTAGATGATGCATTTTTCAGACTCCCTGCAACTTCTCAGAGTATTCTGTCTCTTGTCCTGTGCCATGTCCATGTGCTTAACACAGCTTTTTCTTCCATGAAAACACAACTTCTTAGATTTTAATATCTTTTGGTTTAATTTTAGCTAGTTCATCAAACCTTTTCAATTACATATGGCTGTTGTGGGACCCCTTACTGGTTTGAGGTTTTCTTTTTGTGTCTTGGTCTGGGGGTTGTTTTTATTTTCTAAGCCTTTTTGCCTCTTCTTGTGGTCTTGCTAGCTTTGTCTTCATAACTTCGTGCTTCCGCAGCTTGTTTTGGCCAAAGGACAAAATCAACAGTAGTCTCTCTTGGAGAAGAGCCATATTCTCTGCCCTGGGGTGATGGGGCACTGCAGTGAACCTGCACTCACATGCTCAGTGTAAATCCAGAACCAGTCTGCCATTGGTCCCCTACCTAGGAGGAGCTGTGAGCTAGCAAATCACCTGATAAACCAAAAAGCATACATTAGTTTGAATCTCCTAGTACACTACAGCTCTGAAAATTTGAAGCAATTACTTTTAGCAATTATATTTTTTTTTTTAATTGCCAAATGACTCTTTCCTGTAACACGACAGAAGAATGCTGTAGTACACCTACAGACAACCTAAGTCTAGCCATAAGTGCCCAGGAACATGCTACTGGGGCTCTACAGCCCTTTTAGCCCCCTCACTACTCCTCATAAAGCCAAACACCCCGTACAGTCCCAGCTGCCCTGTAGCACATCTGCTGTTAGAGGCACAGAAGCAAAAAATGAAAGACCTGGCGAGAGCTACGTGGCAGGACAGGACCACACATTACAAAGAAATACCCACAGATGACCTTTTCTCATATTAGCTTTCTTTTATGAGTGTGGTTTAAATACTAACCAGCAGATAATTTGTTCATGCGCTTGCATGCTGAATACCTTGAAGAAACCAGAGCTAAGGCAAAGCAGACTTTGAGGAAGAAATTCAGACTTAAAAATTCTGTTTGGTTCATGTTGGAGCCAAAAAAGCTGTACATATCCACCACAGATGAAAGCAGTTTCTCTAGTGAAATCCCACTAGGTGTTTTTCCAATAGCAATACTCATTTAACAAGTGCACTCTGCCATGCAGGTGAGACCTGTTTGGAGCAACAGCACACTGGAACATAAGCCTTACGTAATTAATATTTATTGCTTACGAATATTCATTTTATTTATGTCTTCATAGCCAGCCCCGTGCTCTACAAATGAGCCTGCTAGGAAAGCAGCAGCAGTTTTCACTCGTTGCATTAGCTACTGTATAAAAACTTCACCAAACACCTAAATCACATCTATTTATGATTTTTTTTAATATTAAATGGAAAAAAATATGAACCAATGTATTACTCGTCATAAAACAAAAGAGGGTCTCCAGATAATGAATCCACAAGAATAAAAAAAGGTCAACGTGAGGCAGATTACAGTCTGAGTGAGCAGCTTGCAGAGCTGGTACACCCATGTCCGTGATATTACACCCCAGGAAATTCAACATGAGTTTGCTTACCCACGAATGGAAGTGAATTACCCTGCAAATACAGGTGGGCAAAAACTACGTGCACTGAGGTCAGAGCAGCTGGCAGGCTGCTAATTACTCAAGAAGTTACCCAGCCATGTGTTTGCATTCTAGACTCTGAAGCATAAGCAGCTCGAGGCACCACAAAACCTCTCCACTTATTAACAACAGACAGTGGCTCGTTACACGGGGTGCTTATTTACAATTAAGGCTGGTTCTTTTTAGACAGAGTTAGTACAAGACCTAAAGAAACCTTCATTTTACAGGACCCAGAATTTTCTGTATACTTAAGTTGGCACCTTAATAGATTCTTAACCTTCTTTGTATCCTTTCCTACTGAAGTACTACACTAATTATTATTCTCCTCCTTTCCCATGCAATACTTCACGCTATTTTTCATGAAGAAAAAAAAAATATTGATTTATCTGCTGTTCATTGTTTGTTGTTACTGGTAGCTTCCTTCCCCTAATAGCATTTTTGGTGACATTTGTCTGGTATGTTGGCATTTAAAGAATCTGTAGCTCTGCTCTGCACAGCACTTAACTACTTAAATTTGGTTCTCCTGCAATCAGGAAAGTACTTGTGTAAATGCTTTGCTGAACTAAGGCATAACTAAAGATCATGAATTCTAAAAAGAAATCTAAATTTCCATTTTGTCTCTAAAAGCACAGTAGGCCTCTGAAAGGCCCAAATAAATCATATGGATATCCTACTCCAACAGATAAGTGTTGTTTACTTTTCTTCATATATAAAAGTATATAAACACATACAGAAATATTTAGGATTTAACATTGACATGAAAAAAACCCAAGTGTTTATTCTCTTAGTGAAAAAATAATTCTCTTATGAAATAAACCCAAGTGTTTATGCTCTTATTTGCTCAGCTTTGTATATTTCAATACAATTTCTCAAGGATACAGGAAAAACTCTAAAAATTAACACAGATACACATTATGAAAAAAAAAACCCACACATTTTATTTATAAATTACTACTTCTACCTTTCAGGTATGGTATTTTAAGGTCTGTATATACTATTTATCCTCTAGAGCAATGTTGGATACCAAAATACCCAGAGACTTGATATCTTCTTTGTCAGGTGCCAAGTTCTACCAGGTTAATACCAGTTTTAAATTGTAAAGGTGCCAAGTTCTACCAGGTTAATACCAGTTTTAAATTGTAAAGAATTTCTATAACCTATATATAGGTCTGTCATTTCAGGTTGCCATTTACCAGACCTGTGCTAAATATAAAAGAAATGAAATTTGCCTTATTTTTAAGTCCTGCTTCTGCAGTTTTTAAGATCCGTATTTCTTTCAGAAATTAAATAACACCATTCTATTAGCAAGATTTGCAAAGCTGTGACCTGATCCAGGAATACACACGTAAAACTGTTTAGGGGTTTAGAATGTGTGATCACCTTTATGTTTTCATTGCAGGACATTTTTATCCGTTGGAGAACAACGGGTCAAGTAGCAAAAACTAAGCAGTTCCTCCAATATAAACTTCTCAGCTATTTGCCATCTGCAGTTAGTTGCATTCAAAGCTAGAGGCGTGGAAGACTAGAATTCAGTTTGTGGGTAGTTTATGAGGTAGCTCGCTTGTCTGGGCTGCGACAATGAAAAACATGGAGGGGAAAAAAAAATCTAACAATAAAACTTGAACAAAATAGCTTGAAATGTCTAGTTTTCCCTTTCTCCTCCTCTTTCAATCCCAGGTTGTTTATTACTAAATACAGAGCACAAGAAATCTGATGCACAGTAATGTAAATTCAACTTTAATGATGCACTGAAAAATGTCTTATTGTTACCACAATCGGTGTCTTTCTGGCTATAAGAGAATTTATAGGATTCTGAAATAAAGCCCTAAGTCCATTATATTTTTTCCTACAGAAAAGTAAAGGCTGATTGCTAAGGACAACTGTAACAGTATTTTGGTGAACTACAGACCCCACTTGTCATTAGTGGTCAGAAACTAAATTAGATCTCCCAATATATTTTCCTCTCTATATTCTAAACAATCTTCTTGCTATTTGACCCATGTAATTTCAGAAAATAGGCTGAACACTGGTAACAAAGCTGCAGTAAAACAGACTACAGCTCTGTTTCTGATATATTCCTAGATTAAAATAGCTGGTAATTTACAGCCAAAGATGTAAAATAAACAACTCACGGGGCATTCAAGTTGGAAGCACAACTCCTTCTGCAAAACTATGAATAACTTATTCCCTAGCATCAACAGTAATTTCACCTAGATTGCAGTCTTTACGTTGTAGGCACTGAAGGGATATTAAATACAACAATATTAACTTCTGCCTTTGTTATCAAGCAATACCTCTTACTCTTTGAAATTGAAAACAATAACACAAAAATAAAAGTAAAGAAAGAACACGGCCAAAATTAAGTCTGCAAATCCAGAGGATACGGATAACTGTTTGCAAGTCTATTGAAATGCTTCAAAGAAAAACACTGTAAGTCTTAAAAATACAGCTAGATTGTAGCCCTACTTATAAAGGATGATGTTTCTGATGAAAAATATTAGCCCATGCTGAGTGAAATATATTACACACTTGTTCCAGGCTAGAGATACATAAAGAGTGTTTATTTTTTACCTTGTTCAGATACTTTTGAGAACTCAAATTAAAAAGGGAGATAAAAAAACCCCTGGAAACAAAACCAAACTGAGAAAGAGACAAACATCAGGTATTCAATATTTTACTATCAGCCACTAGGTTTCATTTAGTGTTAATGCATATATGTTTTGGTGCTTACAAAGAGAGTTCCAAGGAACATTGGGTGTTATTAGATTGATAACCAACTCATAACCCCTGCAGGTGGCTCATAAATACTTAAACATATGCAGATTAGTTGGGAGAAGATAGTCTTCATTTGTGGTTTTAGGTCATACTAATGTGATTTTCTCTTTCAAACAGAACTAAATAGATGTGTCAGAAGGGGTAAAATTCTTAATGGAAGAGACCACAAATAGTTTCTAACCTGCTGGTAAGGTTAGAAATGTCACGGGTTGTTGTCATTACCATGGAACAGAGTGTTCTTCATCATTTCAAATGCATTTTCATATCCACAGGTAGTCAGATAAGTGACCATTACCACATGTAGCAAAAAGGACAAACAGATGGGATGCAGCTCATTCGTTTTTTTGCCTCTCCTGGATACTTTTGTTGTTTCCCAAGTCTGCAGTCATCTATTGACTGTAGGATGGGAGTGGCTTGCTCTTTTCCTCACTGAAAAGACACTTCTATGTGCAACGAGAACTATCAGGTCCTTTTGGAAAGATACTTACTCCAAATTTAAACAAACTCTATATTCATTTAGATCTTGAGACAGTATCTGCCTGGCACACTACTGATGTTAGCACAGTTTTGTCAGACGCTGAAGGCAGAATCAAAAAGATTTGAACAAAACCAACCCCGTTTCCATAACTATTATTTTTAAGCAAGTCAAAAAAAACCCCATTGAATTAGGTTAAAATTTAGTGAGACAGTGATATAACCAGAAAATTTATAACACTGATATATCAAAGTATCACTCATGAGTCATGATACGATCAAGGCAACTGATGTGATGCTTAGCTCAAAAGATTTTAAAGGAAACCCTTTTCAGGGTTCAGTAAATCATAGCTATTAAAAAAATACCTGGTAAATTAACATTACCTGGCACTAAATATGATTTTGGTCAATTTTTGCATGCGATTTATGTCCTATATACACACAGACAAATATATAGCTTGAACAGGTAAAGTGCAGTGACCTTTGCAGCATTCAGCATGAGACTACAAACACTCCATCTCTTTGCACATCTGCTTACAAAATTATAGAGCAGGGAAGTCAGTGGTGTGCACAGTTCATACCTATGGTTGCTGCTGCCTAAGGACAGACAAAAGCATCTCTAACTAGACAACTGGGTTCCTTCAGGCACTAGCAGCATGTCTTCATTTAGTTTGATTTCAGTAAGCGAGCTTTCAACAGTGACTGCAGTGCAAGGGTGTAATTACGTCTCAGGAGTGGAAAGACACCGAAGCCCAGATTCTGCAAAGACTTAGGTATGTGTTTACCTTTCTGTGCTGTAAGAAACTCCATCCGTACCCGTGAAAACACTGCTCCATCTGTATGCAGATATATGCATAAGTCCTCGCTGGACCAGGCTGCAGGTTGGATTGTTGTGTCAGTCATTTAACTGTGCAAACGTGCCAATTTTGATCAAATTTTATCAGTCCAGTAAAAATGAAGAATTATCATCCCCCCCTAGCTGAGACTAATGTTATGAACCCCTCACTGTTCTTGGCCCAGTGATAATTCTAGCCCAGAATGACAGCTTTCATACCACTCAAAAGACAGACCAAGAGAGTAATATTCACAGTGGCACAGGCGGCGAGAGAAAGGTGCAGTGTGCTGTATTTATTGGCCCCGAGGTTTGATATGACCACCTATTACCATGAGCTCCTGCTGGAGCTGCCGTGGAAGAGCATGCAGTGATGGACACAGAACCACCAGAATGTCAGACCTGCACCAAAGGACAGAAGGAGCAAAGGAGGTTGCATAAAGGGACATGCAAGACTCGGTCACAGAGGACTCGTTACTCCCAGTCCGATTTGGTGGATGAACGTGTTCCACTAAGGGGGCAAACCCAACTATCTTTCAAGCAAGCCAGCAGATTTTTAGGATGGGTGGTTATCAGGGAAACCCACTGGCACTAGTTCTCCCATTCTATCTGTGCCAGAGCCCTGCTGCTGCTGTGACACTGGAAGAAGTGGTAACGTTCATGAGCCTGATAACATCAGCTGCTTCCTGCAGCCATCAGGGTCTATTGCAAATCCATCTGCAGTTAATTTGTTAATTGGGAATACGTATCTTACAACTTTTCAATTCATAAATGTGCAAGAAAAGGATAATCACTCCCGTTTCCCTTCACTACACCATCACCCTCCATTCTCCACACGACTCTTTGAATTCTCTGCTTATTTTAAGTTATAGAGAGAATTAAAGTTATACAACACAGTAAGAAAATAGCAAGTAAGGTAGAGGACGTCAGCAATTCAGGGGACAAGTGTTGCATCACTACACTGTACTGAACTCACAGATGTGAATTTAGTAGTCACACAAAGAAACCTATGAAATTAAAAGTTTAATGTAAAAAAATAATCTTAACAGACCCTTATCTGTAATTACTAGCAGACTGTCTTCATACACACATCCCTCTTTTTTTTCTCCTCCTTAAATTCTGTGATTTCATCCAGGCTATAAGGAAAAGAGCTGAAGCTCTGCTAAAACATTCTAATAGCTTCTAAGATCCTGTCTTTTTCTGGTTTAGCTCTCACCAGTTATAAGAAAGAAGTTATTCTATGCTGGTCATGTAGAACACATCTCCATTGCCTGTTTCCTCTCTTCCTAGCTAATAACCTGGAGTAGGGATTTTAAGTTAAATGGTTCTACACCTTGACCTCCATCTTGATGTGAACCATCGGTGGCAGACACTGTATTAAACTTGTCTCTGGGGTGTTATGCAAAACACTTCAGTGCTTATAGAGTAAAGAAAATTGTGCTTTAGTGCTAGCCTGCTGAGTGTGCGTTATCATTCTCTGACTATTTTCCACAAGGTGTTTTATGGGATTCAGTGCTTTCAGATGCCACGTATTATTTAGGAGGTGGCATTAAATTTTTCAGGTAAGGTTCATTAGCTTGTTTTACATGTTAATTTTTTTCTTGTACTTCATACCGAAGTATGCAGAGTAGCCTGACAGAAAACCTAAATCTCAGACCCTAAAACTAAATATTTATATATCTATATATATTTTAAGAAATTGTCTAAACAGTGTTATTTGATATAGATGTGATAGGAAAAAAAATATATCAGAGGAAAATAGTGCCTCTTATAAACATACAGTCTACAAAAAAAAAGGAAAAAAAATAGTAAAACCTGCTAAAATTATTTCTGTTTTACTCGAGATCCTCCTGACCCTTACCTAACAATCAAAGGCCTGACTTTAACAAAATAGGTTGAGGGGCTGGAGTTACTCTTCTGAAAAGAGAAGCCCCTTGTTGAGAGCTGAAACTTACCTTGTGAGACAAGTCACCATGGTCAGTATCACCTCAACATAACTCCTCCTTTCAGTCTTA
Organism: Chloroceryle amazona; assembly: GCA_027560015.1. Taxonomy (NCBI): domain Eukaryota; kingdom Metazoa; phylum Chordata; class Aves; order Coraciiformes; family Cerylidae; genus Chloroceryle; species Chloroceryle amazona. Next base: position 9,198 of record JANHFX010027874.1, read on the forward strand.
CACAGGGGGTAAAAAACCAGCCCTTGCTTTATTGTTACTTAACATCAGTCTGTCATTACATACCATCAAGCCAAAGGTTTTTGGAACAGAGATATTGTCTGGGGATGTACCTGTACTGAGCTCAGAACTGTGGAACCAACGGTTCAGGTTGAGGTATTTTATGACATTCTGATTTATATAATAAAGATGCTTTCTAGCTCTATCTATATATACAACCTCCAGTCACGTGGTCCCTCTGTGTGTATAGATAGCCATATAGACACACACACATAAAATGTGTCTCTGTATGCACACATACACATCAAGCCAAGTACATCTGATCAGCAATTCCACTTAACACCGCTACAAAAATCATGATTTATTGTCAACCATCATCAGTAGGATTTCAGATTTGCCAAGAGACTTTTTCCTGGACCTGACCAGACCTCTGTCTTTTAGTCCTTAGCTGTTAACATACTAATGAAAGTTAAAAACATGTAGCAGAGCTGTTAGTGCTTTGTTGAAGAGCAAGCATCTTTACTCTGCTTGCTATGGCGTTCATAAATTTTTTAGTTACTTTTGATTCTCAAACCTTTTACGGTCAAATGCAAACAAGAAAACTTCAGTTTGCTTAAGATAAGCTTGATATTACCCAGCTATGAGAATAACAATTTTGGTTTTACTGTCACATTCTTCAAGAGCAAACTGCATCAGGAAAAGAAATAAAGAACACTCCTTCTCTGTTTCTTCTGGAAGCTAAAATTTGAGCTTCCTGCCATTCATAAATTTTCATGTCTTTTTTTATAGATTAAATTATTAAAATGAGTTGCACATATAATTCTTCTTAATATTCCATTAGGCAACTGTGCTGAATGTAGTTTTATTTGCATGTGCTATTTACAGCCTACATGTACCAATGTTCTCTCCAGTTCATTTAACACACATTTAGGTAGGAGAGGAAAAAAAAAACACCAAACCCTGTTATAACTACAAGACAAAAATGGATTTGGAGACCATATCCAACCTTTGGTCTACCCCAAAATGGTTTAAGCTGAAAACTTCATGGAAGGAAAAAGACTTGGAGAGGGGAACCAGAGCAACCCAAAAGTGGAGTTGTTTTAGACATTGGTGATACATTTGTTGAGCTGAAGCACTCTGTGTTCATTTTGCCTTCCATACAATGATGCCCACCATACATTACCCTTACCCTAGCAGCCTGATCATAATGAAGTAATGAGATGAGTTTATGAAATAATTCTGGACATTCATCGCCACCCTTTGCCAATCCATACCACGAAGAGATGTTGGTTTAGGTGGTGTTAATTCTTGCATTCATATAATTCATAGTTCAAAGGAAAATTATTTCTACCTACCTAATCTAGCTTCGTTTACATTATTTTCCTGCTCTCAGTTACTGTTTCCCCAACTCTTCCCTGCATCTTATTATTTTCAACTACTCTCTCTAAACGTGATTGCTAGTCCAGAACATTTGGGTGTATTATAACTAACTCACCCACTTCTTGGCATAAGCATTTCAGAATTTCTCTAAGTCATTTTTAACTTTTGTTCAGCTGTTACTGCCAGGCCTTAAGTCTCCAAACGTATCATATGGTTTATGTACCATTAAAATACCATACTATCACATTAACCTTCTTTATCTGAGTGCACTAGTTTTTCAAACTACATTCCACATGAACAGCAGTTTTTGCCATCCTCTCACTAACTACGAAAAAGTTTTCCCCACTATCCCAGAACAATTGCATCTTGGATTTTGGCTCAAGCATGTGCTTGGATATTCTATCATCACATTATGCTCTAATGTAGGTGCCATACCAAGGAGGGGGATAAAATAATTAAAAGCATTATGTACTAGAGTTAGTAGTAAATAAAAATTAAAGGAGTGTCCAAAACCATGATGGATGACACTGAATCCTAGTTATTAAACCAGTTTAAGATTCTTTCCATGCCTCCTATTTACAAGGAACCCCACGGGGGGGGGGAGAGGCAAGTGGGCCCAGCAGTGACTCAGAACAACGTGACCGAGTAACTAAAAATGCCAGATTTAGAAACATAAAGCACCAATCATGATTGAAATATAAAAGAAAAGTCACTTTTAACTATTTCATTAAAATCATTACAAATTCTATGCAGAACAATTTACTGTAGTTAGCCAAGACCCCGCAAAGCTGTGTCCTTAATAAATGAGGTTCATCTGTAGTAAATGGCTTGGTTCAACACTGGCATCTCTAATCAAATTTGGGACAGATGAGTTCCATAGATTCACTTTATTTCATTAATTTACAACTGCTTAGTGCTCATGGTAGATGGTCAAGTGATATTATTTGTGACAACACTAAATAAAATAAGCAAAAGAAAACGAGGCACATGATGTATTACTAGGATAAATCATCCCACAAAATGTAGGGAGATGAAAGCCTACAGCAGCAACACTTAACACACTTCATTTGATTCCCATCAGTCAGCTTCAGTGACAGTGGCTCAAAAAAAAGAGAATGCAAAGGTAAATGAACACCAAAATATGATTTACAGCACTTGAAAGAATCACACAGAAATAAATCAAAATTCGAGTGTTATTTTAGGCCAAGGTTTATTCAGAATATGGGACTTTTATAATAATATACTGCTAGTGTAAAAGCATCACAGTACAAATGCAGTCATAAAAAACTCAAATAAAAGAAGCCCCTGCCATGGCTAAGCCTGGCTACATAGGGCTGGGGGTTAGATTTTTATATTTTATTTTTTTTTTCAGTAGACAGCTATAGTCATTCCATTCTAAAGAGGAAGTATAGCCACCTAAAATTTCAGCTGTGGCTCATGATGCTGCCTGCCTTCTCATCTGCCTCAGACTTCACAAACCAGTGGTCCTCTTTTGGGTTTTTTTTGTTGTTTTTGTTTTTTAAAGCATCAAGATAACCTCCTGAAGGGCTCACAAGTCACATGCCTGGGGGTCAGAGTTTCAAGGGGCTTTTCCAGTTGGGGAGGTTTCTCAGCCCTCAGCATCTCCCGTGGAGCACAGTGGCTCTCCCCTGTTCAGCAACACCTAATGCCAGATGTAGCTGGTTGACAGGCTGGTCAACCGTACATCGTGCATGGGGCTACTACCACCATGGGGAAAAAGTTGGTCTGCTCCTTGCTAAGGAGCGAAGTAAGTGATGAGGAACTGTGGTAAAGCTGAGCAACAGACCTGCATAAAACACGGGAACCCGAAAGATCTCAAAATGGCATTGTTCCAACAGCCTGCTTATCCTGGAGCAAACAGCTGCTGGCCAGAGCTGCACACAGCAGGACAGAAAGCAGCAGGCTTTCCCCAGACGCACAGAAGCAAGGAGCCAGTTGTAGAGTAGCCTGTCCATCCTCCATCTAACAAGTGACACCAGCTCCCACTACTGCCCTAGAAAAGTTTTGGCATGTTTGTTCTACAATCTGTGGCAGAGGTTTTCCTTTAGCTCTTCTGACACTTTTACAAGCCACTGTTGGGACACAGTAGACTAATTAAACACAAAACCACCAGGTCTGAGAGAAATCATAGAGGAAAACACAAACAACTACTAGACACATAATGTCTTATGCAAAATAGAAAAAAAAAGAGACCCTTTGCATGCTACGCATCAAGAGAAGTGTGGCCAGCAGGTCGAGGGAGGTGAGTTGGGGTTGTTCAGTCTGGAGAAGAGAAGGCTCTGAGGAGACCTTATGATGACCTTCCAGTATCTTAAGGGGGATACAAGAAAGCTGGGAAGGGCCTTTTTAGGCTGTTGGGTAGTGGTAGGACTGGAGGGAATGGATCAAAACTAGAGGTGGGTAGATGCAGATTAGACATTAGGAAGATGTTCTTCACCATGAGGGTGGTGAGACACTGGAACAGGTTGCCCGGAGAGGTGGTGGAAGCCCCATCCCTGGAAGTGTTCAGGGTGGTTGGAACCAGATGATCTTTAAGGTCCCTTCCAACCCCTACTATTCTATGATTCTAGCTCTGGAGCCCTCAGCACAGGAAGGACATGGACCTGATGGGGTAGGTCCAGAGGAGGCCATGAAGATGATCGGGGCTGGAGCACCTCTCCTACAAGAACAGGCTGAGGAAGCTGGGATTGTTCAGCCTGGAGAAGAGAAGGCTCCAGCGAGATCCAACAGCCACCTTCCAGCACCTGAAGGGAGCTGACAAACAGACTGGAGAGGGACTGTTTACAAAGGCCTGGAGTGAAAGGACGAGGGGCAATGGGTTTAAATTTAGAAAGGAGAATATTTCTTAATTAGAAATAAGGAGGAAGATCTTTACCATGAGAGTGGTGGAGCACTGGAAAGGGTTGCCCAGGGAGGTGGTGGAGGCCCCATCCCTGCAGACATTCCAGGTGGGGCTGACAGAGCTCTGAGCACCCTGCTCTAGTTGAGGATGTCCCTGCTCTCAGCAGGGGGGTTGGACTGGATGACCTCGAGAGGTCTCTTCCAACCCAGACATTTTTATGTTTCTATGATACACTTTACCCGGTTCAATTCTTTCTTGAAAATCCAAGAGCAGCCATGGTACACCCAGTTCTTGGACTCCTAAGAGTTCACAAGTATATCAGCATTCATTATTACACTAAGCTTACAGCGTTGATTGGTTTTGCTTTCAATAACAGGAGCTCTTTCTCAAGGTTAACTAGTCCATAGCTGCAGCTTGAATGTTTTATTCCCTTTTTTTCCTTAATTGCATGTAGAAGCAACACATTGGAATGATTTTTGACCACCTACTGCTATATCTCATAAGATTTATATCCAGTACTTTTATTAACAGGCTAAAAAGCAGCAGCAAAGAAAAACTTTGATGATAATATTAAAAAAAACCACCCCAAACCTAAACCTTATTTCATACCTGTAACATTAGTTCCTGAAAAGGTATTTTCCTAGTGTTTGCTCCACAAATGCTTTTTATATTACTGAAACTTAAATTGTAATACTGTTGCAAGTAGGGATGAAACGTTAACAAATCTAGGCTACTAGAGCTGCGTGAAGTTAAGATTATACATTTCAAAGGTTTAAATAGGTGTTTGCATAAGAACAGCAATCTCTATGGAAAACAAGTTTGAGAAAGAAAACACCGGTTGGATTTTCATTCTATTATCATTGAAATGACATGAGGTGGGTTTTTTCTTTTTCTTAATGACTGAATAAATCAGAATTTCAGCTTTATATTCACAACATATTTTTTTTTCCTAGTTATTCCAAGCTTGATGGAAAACTGAATGGCAGTTGAAAAAAAAAACAACAAAACAACTCACTTTACACTAAAATGTAGAGCCTGCAAATTTAAATTGGTCAGGCAGTTGGACTAGAGGATCATTGTTAAGTCCCTTCCAACTAAAATATCCTATTCTCTTTGTGTTAGCTGAACTACATTGCAGGAAAAAAAAGCAACCCCGGAATGAATGTGATATAATTTATCATTATAGATACAATAAGGTGATGGAAGAATGCCAGTGTTCTTATTGAGGTGGGAAAGATGATAAGGGTGATCCAAGGAATTATAAACTCATGACCCTCATTTAAGAACCTCAGAAAACTTTTGAGAAAGTCATTACAGATCCCATTATAAAGACCCTGATGCACTAAAGAGTAGAGCTTTCTGGAAGTGTTAACTTTGTCTGATATACCAGAATTCTTGGATAAAATTAATATAGGGAATAATGGGAGAAGTGTTAGATACACTGTAGAGAAACGTTAGATATGTAGTATCAAGTAGGTTATGATGAAACAAGTCTCAGTTTTATTTTGGTGAAATAAATTTCACAAAATAAAAAATTCCAGAAAGAATCTTGCAGCTTTTTGACATGAAAGGTATTAAGTATCATTTGGGGCCTGAGTGCACATTCAACCCCTTTCTCTTCCCTTCCTGCCCTGAAGCAGAAAGTCTCAGCACTGCATGGTTGAACCAGTAGGTTTATCTTAGGTCTTTATAACCCAGACAGCTTCTCACAATCTTTCTCCAATAGAAATTAAAAGTCTATCACTTTGGAGCAAAACATATTGTATAAACATAAAAATCTTAATACAGCAAAAGCCCTGAAAGGTTTTTTTTTAAGAATTAGGCACAAACACACCCCAACCAAAACACCATACAAAGATGTAAACACAAATTTAAAGCTGGCAAGAGATTACCTGTTAGTGCTCATCACACTTGGTATTATTTTCTACCTGCATAAAAATATTCAAATCCAAATGCCTGATTGAGTGCTCCTGCTGTCAACTGAACTGGGAATTAAATGTTGCATCCAAGAAGAGTGATCTATATACACATAAGGATTAGCAGAAGTAATTATTAATTACATTTAGAGAATGTTAAAAATCCCAAACCAATAACTCCTGAAGTGGTTAATGCAACCTGCACCAGGCATCGGACAAAACTCAGCTCTCTTGGAGCCTGATTCTCAGCCCCTCCATAGCTTTTGTGGTAATTCACACCTGCACGAGGCAGGTGTAAAGCCAGCCTTCAGCTCTGGCAGTGTTTACATCCACACAGCATAGCTGTGACTGCCTCCAAGAATCAGCTCAAAGCACTGTCTCATCCCAGCTCATCTTGTGGTTCGACGTGCTACTCTAAAACAGAAAAGCTGCAAAAGCCATCAACTCTACTGCAATAAAACTCAACGTCTATAAGAAGTTCAGGATATATGTTAAGGTCTTTCTAAGCATTTTACTAAAATCTCTCACTACATGAGGATTATAAATGCTCTGATGCTTTAGTTAAAATGTGATGATCAATGTATATAAGCGACTTGTCCATTTATTCTTGAAGAAAGCATCCTAGGGTCACAAGGGTATTAGTAACACCCAGCCTCACTATAGTTTCCAACAGAAAATTCAGAAGAGCTATTTCACCCTTTTAACCATTAACATGATTTACAAATAGTCCTTACAGCCCCAGTAAAACAGGCGAAGTCTGATCTATTTTAATCTAGGGCATTAACAGTCTGAAGGATCCTGCTGTCACCAGGACCGGATGGAGCTGGAGGGTGGCTATGAGATTTCATGCTCTCCCACACCTCCTCAGCATCCCAAGTTACACCCACACGTGAAAGCAAGCAGAGAGGGGAGGAAGGACTGACAAACCAGCAAAGCTGACTGAAAACCCTGCGAGTTTCACCATCAGGAGCTGGAGGTGTGGAGTCGTGTGCAAGCAGAGAAGCCCTCTGCACAGAGCCATGCAAACCGTCAACTTAAATTGATGTTACCTTCAAGAAGAATGACAAATCCTAAACAAACCACAGGCTGAGCCAATATCTCAAACGTATCTTTGTCAAAATATTTATCTCTGTCAATTCAGAAATTTTTGCACACAGCTTGGTACAGTAACCATTTTATTCATTGCTGCTGTCAGGCTACTGTCACCTACACCTTCCTCAGAAGCAACTGGGAATCTGAATTCAATATCCAAAAGTCAGAGTCATATGGCACCTGCCCATCCTTAGCACAGAACGAACATAAGTTTCAATCCACTGCAAATGCCTATTGAGAACAAATTAATGCTTTCTGTGAATGTCTCCCATTTCCTTTACATTAATTCTCTGCAACATTCCAAGAGGAAGAAATGACCAAAAAAAAAAACCACAATGAAAAAAATCACTCTGAAAGCCAAGGGAATATTTGCAGGTTGCATAAATTAAAGGTAGAGGTTGTCCAACTCCAGTGGACCAACAAACAGACAAGTGTTCCTGCGAGGGGGAGAGCACAGCACAAGGTAAGGAAAAGGAAGGGAGTGAAAAATGAGCAGCAGAGAAAATATTCATTAATTCTACTCACAATTCTGGAAGGGAGGAAGGGAGCAGACCATTTTAAAATAAAGAGATCATAAGAAACTGTTATCGACCCCATGGGATGGAGAAGGCGGCAGATCAGGAAGTGTTTACATAGATAAGGGAGGTATGTAAAATGACTGGTCTATTGCCCATGAGAGGTTTGAATTACTTCTCCCATCAGCACAACAGTGGGATTACAAAGAAAGCGCTCGTTCGCCTGGAGTTGGGACAGAGTCAACAGGTTTCAAAAGCCGTTTGGAGTTAAAGGAATTAAACCAAGTAAAATGGGCAAAATTCTCTAGTTTAGCATCGAGGACAACGTTTCAGATAGACATGGTTGAACCCCTCTCAAACTAAACAGTACCCAAGTCAAAAAATTAAAGAATAAGATCATAATATAGGAAAAACTTGTGCAAATAAAGTCATTTAAAACACTCCATTGGTCAAGCTTGCTTTCAAGTGTTGTGAAACCGAGCACACTTTTGTAACAAGACAGTTTATAACTTGTACTTGGTTTTCATTTGTACTTGTCCCAAATAAAGATATTTTGCTCACATGAGAAACACCACATTGCCACTGAAAACCCCATGAATACCAGGTACTCTTCAGCAGCATTAAAACTGTGCTACCAATCTCAATGCTCAAACAAATGAGCAGAAGATGATGTTGCTCTAAGGCCTCGGTACTTTACAGACTTCAGTGTGTAACGAGAGGTCCCTGAGAGCACCAACCTTTACAATGTTCTACATATCACTCCGTACACACTTTGCAGATACTTTTGAACCTCAGTTCAGCAGCTCCTGGAGATATGAATTACACTCTTTTTCTCCTTCTCTCAGACTTTCACACATTCATAGACTTAGTCCACTTGTCACTCAATTGCCCACTCTCCACACAGACTCTTTCTTTGTCCCATTTCCACCCTGGGTAAATAAGTTTTGTACAAACTCTCTGGAATTAGACTACCTTTGGACACAAATCAAGCCTATTTCTGCTGAAAATAACTGGTAGTCCCAACTGGCAAGGCTTCCCTAGTTATCAACCTTGGTTACTCCTTTCCTCTCTTCATCCTATTGCTCCAAACAACATTTTGAAAGGTCATATTTTAGCTTTAGCTTCAAATTGAGTGGCTACAAATCCACATCTCTTATTCCTGCTTAGAGGAACTCAATTCATTTCTCCTAAATCTTCATCATGAGACAGGGTTTTTGGTGCGGTGTTTGGCTGCTTACTAGTTGAGATGGCAAAGACTAGGAAATCAATCAAGGGGAAAAGATAAGCAGAAATTAAAAAAAAAGAAAAAAATAATCAAGACCTAAATAAAATTTTATCTGGCTAATGCACCCGTTTTTCATCTCTGGCAAAGTTTTTCACTTCATAAACTGATCCAAGGCCATTAGCTGAGGCACTGAGTTTGATGTAAAGATCAAATGGAGACCTGGCTGTTACAGGGAGAGTGCTGCAGCATCTCCAGGTCTACACACCTATGGGGCTTTTTTTAATCAGAAAGACAAAAAGAAATCCTCAGATAGAAAAATCAAGGAATCCACGTGTCAGAGGTAAAGAAAAAAATCAGCTGTGAGTAGTAAAATAAAAAGGGGCAATTCTGCACTCATCTGGAGAAATTCAACTGCTTGGGTTTTTTTTAAGTGTCATTTTCCTCTCGAAGTTGAAGGTCAATTCCCTACTTGTTTTAATAAAGTGAAGTGATAAACTGTGTTCTTGTGGGCTGTGGTGATACATTTGCAGTTCCTGGAAAAATCTTATCTTGTAATTTACAGCAACCAGGACCCAATCTTCCTTTGCCTGAAATCCTGTAAAGTGTGTTTAAATGGGGCTGTCAGGGCTTTTTCACTTGGCAGGTCAGGGGCCATATCCCTGCTGCAAAGGACAGTCGAGTAATGCACAGACAGACAGAGAAATTATAAAATTATAATAAAATTAACCCAGCTGGAGCTCAGGCTGGGCTCTCTGCCAGGGCTCCACAGGCACCCTGCCTGCGAGGGGAACAAGAGCTACTGGCTACGACTGCAGCAATGTTCACGTGCTGGTAGCTGGGACATCTCGTTACAAGGTGAAGGGGAGGTGGAGACAAAGCATCCTGCAATCAGGTACCCAAATGAAAGGACTTTGGAGCTGGCTGTCCTGTTACCTTGTCCTTCCACTGGAAACGGCAGGGGTGGGAGCAATATTCTGATGTTAAAAATGTGCAGAATAAGACACTTGTGGCCCATTTGCCCCTTTAGTGAATAAAAAAAGCCAATTTGCAATCTACTCAATCCCATTCAGGCCAAAGATCTTCACAATGTTTTACAACCTAAGTCATTTAAAACACATTCCTAAGTTTTTCAGAGCCCAGGCAATGATGCTAAGCAGATTCAGGTTTAGTTCTTGGATGCACCCAGAAATACCCACTTACATAAGGAAGTATAAGATGAGGGATATCAGCAACTTCCAATCTTTTAGTATTTTTCATAGATTGCATTTTTCAGAACCTAGACAACTTTCCAGCTGTAGCTGCACCACAGGCAGGAATAATTGACTTGCTCCTTCTGTGAGGGAGTGTTTTTAGATACGCTGACCAAAACACAAAAGGACTCTCTCTGTTCCTGATGCTCCCTGAGCACTTACCCAGGATCATCTGTTCATTATTGCATCCCTTGGTTGTTTTACTTTTTCCACCTCCTCCCCACCAGGAAAGTTTCTAATTTTCAAGATACTTTATGCTTACATATCACTTGCATACTTCCAAGCTGAAACTCATTTTGGTGTTTACAGGGCATGGTTTGATTCTCTGTAGATGCCATTTCATTATTTCCTTGTCCTTCTGGTATTTGTTTCTTCTTCACATTTTAGCATCCTCTTCAAATCAAATTATAAAAAAATAAATGTAGATTTATTCCCTCATCTCTTTGATGAGCAGAGATGTTAAATATATTCTCACAAGAATGAGCGTCATCACGTTATAAAAGTATGCAAGTATCAGTAAGAGACCACCTAAATTGTAACAGCTTTTAATGGGTATCAGAAACAGCTTCTAGAAAATAAACCAGAGTTAAGAATACCTTGACCATAGCCACATGAGTATACATTTTTCCCTTACACTTAAATGGTATTCAGTAAAAGAAAACAGATTTCTCCCGAGTTACAGACAGATTGTATTTACTCCTTCTCACCAGTTGTGTTGTTTCTCACCAACATGATGCTTCCCCCATATTTTAATCCCAAAAAAAGCCCAGCTGTTTATCACAAGAACCTGTGACAACGATTTATGCCAGTACATTTCTCACAGCCAGCCGTAGCTTTTATTTTTACACTATAGTTTTGACGTTTACACTGGTCACGATGTACTCTTCATATGCCATGAAGAGGAAAAAGGTGTTCATAAGACGACAGAGCATCTAAATAGGATCCAGGCGATAACTGAAGACCCAACAGAAAATATTCATGAGCTTAAACTAAAAAAAAAGTAAATAAATAGATGGAACTTAAGAAAAAGCCTGAATCAACGCATTAGACAGGTCTCCCTGTGGCATGCCCATCAACCAGTTCTCCCATAAGGAGCCTGGCCTTGTCCCAGTTTATTCCTGAGAGGGACCGGCACTACCTTGCCCTTCCCAGGCAGGTTTCCTCCCCAGGGCAGGGGTGAGCCTTGGTGTGACTGGCACTGTCGAGAGGATGCCGCAGGGCTCTGCAGCAGAGCTGTGGTTGGGATGACAGAATGTCACTGCTCACCCCCAACTCACAGCCTCTCTCACTCACAATGAGGAAAACAAAATGTAAGCACCACAAGGTACCGTGAAAGCAAGCCTGCTGTAGCCAGTCCTTCCTTGCACACAGCAGATTTACTGTGCAGGGGGGACAGGGGGAGTGCAAAAGCTTGTTAATAGTAATCAAACTAAAAGCAAAGCATGTACTGGGATTGTAGTCTCGATGGCTAGGTCAGGAGTTTGCTTTTAAAAGGGGAAGGCTCTATTTTTACTTTAAGTCTGTAATGCTAGCAGGATTATTCAAATGGTTTAGACAGTCTTTAAAACTACGGCCAGACAAGTACCCAAATGTGCTAAGGAAGTGGGGAGAAAAACTAAGGAATTAGCAGGCACATTCACAAGTTCATTTAGCTTAGAAGAGACCCCTGGGGACTGGAAAGTGGCTAACATAACCAAGTTATTTTAAAAGTGCCTGGAGACATAACAGGAAACCATAGACCAGTTAGCTTGATATAAAGTGGGGAGAAACTCCTAGAATATCAAATGGGAAAACACTTGAAGAAGCACAGCTTGATTAAGGATTGACAGTATAAGAGTAGAGAGAGGAGGGAGATTGGGGTTCATGGCTCGCTAACTTGCTGGGATTCTTTGAGGAGCATTTCTGCCAGGGTAGTCAGGGAATGCAGTAGGCACCACCAATATAAATCTTTATCTCTGTTAAAGAGAGCATATGCTCTATTTCAGATGAGGATTAACTCTTTCCTCGATGGCACACCACTGCAGCCTCTGTGTAGAAAAACCTGCTCCTGTCCAGACACGCCAAAATATCCCCCGACACCTCTGGGAGAAACCTGGTCCTTCTTTAAATACATTTCTTGTACAGAAATAAGCTAAGGTAAATCCGATGAAGAATTTAGTGATGCTTTTCATCAGCTGATTCTGGTAATATCAGTAGCAATGCTGCTTATCAGAAATCCTTATTAAATGTTGTAAAAGCCATTGGAAACAAAAAAAAAAAAAAGAAAAATTAAGAATTGGGTCTTGTTTTTAAATCCTGAAAATGGAAACAGCTTGAAGTTTGATTTCTTTATACTTTACATGAAAGTAAGCACATTCTCTTGATATGCCACAGCCTGTAGATAATGAACCAGGCAGAAAAGACAGCACTGCAAGTCTGCTTTGATTCATGGGCGAGACGGAACAATAATGGCAATGAATATGAAGCCGTCTACCACTCAGTAAGCATTTCAAATCAGTTTCATGATTATAAATAATTGTTACCATATTTGTAAAACCGAACACTAAATTTCTCTTTTTGTTAAAGACATAATTGTCCAATTCATGCGAGCAGAAGTTATTCTCCTTCCTCTCTCCCTTTTAAGTAGCTGTAACTTGTGCAAAGTTTTACGACATGAAATGAGAGAGCTGAGATACTGATCAGCACAGTTAACTGAACTGAAATATTACCCAAAAATGAAATGTTGCTGCAAAGGAAACATTTGGCAAATGCAGAAGTCAGATTGTGGTCATGCAGAAGCATTTTACGATTAGAAATGTCTCATTCTATTCTTCTGCCTGCCCTTGAGGAGCCAAAATTAACGTGGATTTCTGGCTATAGCTTGGGAGCTCCCAGCCTGGGACAACTGCTTAAATATTTCAGAGAATCAAGCTGGTTGACAAGAGTTGCCATTTTCAAACAGAAATAGCCTGGATAGAACAGCAGATCCAACACACATGAGTTCACATGCCAGAAGCATATCTGCATTACCAGCAGGAAGGCTGTAAAGCATGAACTAGATTTGTTTACTTAGCGGTGAATTTGGTGCTATTACCCTCACAATCAAGAGCTTCCACATTAGCAAAAATAAAAAGGGTGAACACGCTGCTTTGAGGACTCATTTTACCAAATTTGCATGACAGGGCAAAGTAACAATTTACTGAAGACCATGAAACAGAATAAATATTTAACTTTCATCGTTGGCACAGCTCATCTGAACCCAGATCTTGCTGCAGAAAAGTGGGATAAGCTCAACGTGGCAGAATTAGCCACTGAAAATCCCTCTGTTCTGCAGACAACTGATGAGAGTCTCAAACAAAAGGTGGCAGCCCTAACAGAAACTCAGCCACCTAAGAAAGGGTCATAAAGAGATACTGGGTTTTGAGAGCAAAACTTGAAACAACTGGAAAGAATCCTGTAAGCTTTTTTTTCCCTCTCCAGGGCAGGACAGAAGGATGATAAGGAGGGAGTGAGCTGCATTCTATGCTGGACATCAACCAATAAAACTACCCATGTGAATAATAACTCGGGGCAGCAAGGCAAGCTGGAATCAGAAGCTCAATACAACAGTCTATATGCCTCACACTGTAGCCCACCAACACTACTCATGCTGGAAAAAGACCATTAAAAAAAAAATGCAGCACAATCTGTGATGGTTTAACTCGTGTCTCAAGCACTGTGAGCACAGAGAATGGAAAGAAAGATTTCAGCATCATCTAAAACATGGCATTCACATCTGCTGGCATTCATGCTTTTTCTCAGGCTTTCTTTGTTCTTTCACCAGCCTGAAAAGTATCTGGTTTTCATTCAGAGAGCATGTATCATCACCTTCTCTACACACATCAACAGCGAATCTGCACGTATGATATGGAGTGCCATGGTGTGCTTTGCAACAGTTTTTGCAGCCAAATATTTTCTCCTTCATCGTCTACATTTGTTTGCAGAAGTGCCAACATGGCTTTCTGTGTCTTTCTCCCTCCCTCTGTAACAAAGGAACAAAGAACCCATAGAGGTCCTATTATTGTCAGCATAAATCAGGTCTAAAGATCACGTCTGCAAGTCAAATCCTTTAGGTGATGATCTTCATGATGGACTACTTGTAACCTGGTTTATTTTCTTGCTCTTTTTACAGGAAAAAAAATAAATCACCATGTCCCCAAGAGTGATAAAATAACAGAATCATAGATTCATTTACATTGACAAGACCTTTAGGATCACCAAGTCCAACTGCAAACCTAACATTGCCAGGATCCCCACTAAACCACGTCTCCAAGTGCCACACCTCCACACCTTTTGGCTAAGAGAAAAACTAAGGGAGGTTTGCTGTACCTGCCTTCAGATCTCTGGATGTCCCTCATTCTAGATCTTGCTGAAGAGAAATGAGAAGTAATTCTACATCAGGCCAGCCTCCTTAGAACCTGCAGCCCAGTCCAGTCATTCCCAAAGAGCGTTTGCTCATTCAGCAGTTTCCTCATTCGACAGGTTTTCATGGCTCTGAAGACTGCCCACCAGAGAAAGCACATTTCTGTCTGTTCCTCTTTCCTCTTGAACCCAGAGCTGTAGCCACACAGCATTCCCTGCCTGCAAGTGGTCACAAGCCAGTTGCCAGCTCCTATCGCTGTCTGCAGGTTGACATGGTCACAAGCCTTCAAGCCAGCTCTTGTCACAGCCTGCAGAAAGAGAGAGGCAGGAGACAGCTCCTAATTTCTGACTGCTTGTGCACCCCAGTTGCCAGAAGCGGGAAGCAGACTCTTAGCTCTGCCCTGTACATTCCCGAGATGATTCACATAGCTCAGCCTGAAAACTCTGTAATTGCAATTACTACTAGCCCTAGCAAAATTGCTAGTTTTGAAGACTTTCCCCCCCAATTACATTCCCACAGCTCATCGCCAAATTACACAATATTGTCTGAAATGTCATCTAAGACTTTGGAGGTTTACCAGAGCTGGCTTAACTGGTTAACACGAGATCTTTATAATGAGATGATTAGCTACATAAAGCAATGACAAACCTTAAACCCTTGTATTTGGCTAATTATATAGATATAAAACATTAGTAAGAGTTTTACTGCTGGTGAAGCAGTAAGTGGATAAAACTAGCAGAGATCACCACCTAGCCGAGACTTTTGAGGAACTTTTAAATGTAGACTATGAAAATACCACCTTCGTTGCCTCCCTTCTTCTCCCCTTTGTGCAAATTGTTTTCTTCCACGTCCCAGTGCCAGCAGACAGTTTTCTCTGTAGAGCTATCTTCTGGTTATAAACTTCACACTAAACAACTCTGAGAACAGCCAGAGAGTCTTTCCAGATATAGCAAAAGGCACCCATTCTTCCACAGCTATATGAAAAACAATCCCAGGGTTGCTGGGTCAGGTTGTTTTTCAGCTGCTATGCTGTAAATAAAGTAGTAAATCAAACAATATTCAAACAATGTAAAACACTGCATTTTTTAGACTGGCATGTCTCATAAACACCTTGTCCAATTCATTTCTCTCACCATCCTCTCTAAAGAAAAAACAAACACAAGTTCTCCTGTGGCAGAGGGGAGCACATGAGAAATGTCTTGGCTGTATGGCAAAGCTGAAAATGAAATGAAACTCAAGATTTATGGCCAAAAAAAAAAGCTAATTACTAGCTTAAATGTGGAAACATTGTCTCATATAATAGATTGTGATGAATCAGAGCAGTCACAGGTCATCGGGGACAGGGTGAGTGAGGAATGAAGCTGCAGCTTCTATCAAGGGGTCATACGTCAGCAAGAAACAGATCATTCAGGGGAGGTCAAACAAACCTGGAGCACTTGCTAGAAGAAACTGGCCAGTCTGGAACAGGGAGAGGACAACCTCCTTCAGAAAGGGACATGCCCAGAGATCAGGGACAAAAAGTATTAGTGGGACTGAAACAACAGCCCCTTTCACCGCCCTGCATTCCCTTGGCATGAGGATGTGCCAATGTACTGGAGAAGCCTCATGAGACCCCCTGGCATCATACCCCAGCTGGCAGAGACATGCAATGCCCCTTTGCCTTGTACAAAAGGCCAGACTGATGGAGGACCATCAGCCCTTGGTTGGCTAGCTTTGGGCTAAACTGCAAATTTATTAATTGCACCAGTTAAATCTAGCGAGACAAAGTGCATCTGCAGTTCTGCCAGCTCTACTCCATCACTTCTAAGACATGTTCTGGGGAACTACCAGAATCCAAAAGGCTGTAGGAAGGGTGGACCTGCCAGCTGCCTCCCCTGCATTGAAGGGCACAAAGGTGCTTAACAAGCACATGAGGAAAAGTGGCTGACACATCCCACCAGTCCACCATCCTCTCTGCAGAGGATGGCTGCCTACATAGCTACACCCAACCACCAATACAGTCACCAAATATGTTGCAACAGGAATCTTCTACGGGGGAAGAAAAAAAAAAAAAAAAGAGAAATCCCATAACCCTTTTACTTGATGCTGTTTTCTTTCCTAAAGTTTGCTTGTGCTCCTCTCATCTCCACTGCCAGGGGCATTTACGTCCAGCCCATCTACTGCTACATTCATTTGGAAGCTGAGACCTGCCTTTGGTATTGCAGAAGAGCCCATTTGGGGGCTTTGTTTCAGAAGGCTATTTGCTTCTTTCTGTTTGTAATCGAACAAAGCTTTGCCATTTGTCAATGTCCTTCTTGCCCATTGTGTTCTGCTGATTTTCATTCCTTGCTTTTTTTCCCCCCCAGGTGTGGTGCAGAATGACAAACAAACATTCTCCCTGCTCTAAAATGGTTATTCCCTCAAGGAATTCAGTACTTTTCCATAAATTATAATTGTTCTTTTAATTGTGTGGCATCATGAGAAAACACACACCCCCACATTAGGAACACCACACTGCCTGGAAAGCTCTGCAAGCCTAGCAATACACTTTCAACCCTCTGTTACATGACTTTGGTTTTAAATCTGCGTAGATTTAAAGGTTCTTTATGAAACTCAGCTCAGACTTTGGTTTCTTTTCAGCCAAAGGGGTGCAAGAGACAACAACAGAGCTAGAGCAAGGAAGCCAAGGAGAAGCTGTGTAAGGGGTATGTCTCTTTTTCTGAGTTCAATTCCTTAAATCCACCCTGCCAATATTATTCCCCCATTCATTTTTATCACATCCCTCAGCCTTCTTGTCACATTAGTAGGAAATTCCCATGTCTCGTACCAGTGCCACCAAGAAGAAAATCGTGCACTCTTCATTTGATCTGTTGCAGAATGATCTCTTGCACAAAGACCAGAGACTCTAGGCCTTCTACCTAACCATATCTGTATGAATATTCGTGGTATTGGCAGTTCAGAAAAGCTTTAATACTGCAACAATTCCTGGCAAAACTATCACCCCCAAAACTATGGTTTTTTGGCCATAATTTTGTAGGAAGCCAAAAGCATCACCAGCTTTGCCACATCTCTTAGTAGAAAGATTATTGGTTTCTAAGGGACAGCCCTTTCTGATAGAAAGCTCAGCCTAAGGGTGCTCAAAACCTATTTTTTCAGAAGACAACATGAGATTTTGGATGAAGACTAAAATAAAAATTAAAATATTCTGGACAGGCACTGTTCTAATCCAGCTAACCTTAGGAACTTCATGGTCAGCCATCAACATGCTCCAAAATCCACAGCTTCCCCATGGATAAGTATTGCTAAATATTTCCTAAATGGTGGAGAATCATTTCCAAGAGAATAAAGATCTCTTAGTGCAACACCAGTATGAATGCATTAGGGCCACATGTCTACAGAGACTGAGCAGCCAAAAGCATTTCCAGTCATCGAGATGGGATGAAAAACACAGGAGCTTGCAGGAGCTGGGGTCAATAGGGATTATTTATCTTAAAAACCAAGCAGCAAATACCCAGCACCATAAAGTATCTTACATGACAATTAAGGTAACATAAGTGATTTACAAGAATAGCCATTCATGTAAAGAAGAAAAAGGTGAAAAATAAAATCAAATAAGGGATGCAGTTTAGCTGTTTTATTAACAGGTAACCTTGTTCATTGCTATCTTCTCCCTTCCCCAACTTCCAGTTCAGAGTGACTCAGGTTTCTGGAGCACAAACTAGAACCACCTGAGGTATCATTGCCTCATGGCACAGCTGCAGCTGTGTTGCTCCACTCCACCTAGTGTTGCCAGTATTTAACATACACAGAAAATTCAGCAGGAATGTTTACAGATAATCCTTACCCACTGCTGCAATCCGCCCCAGCTCCTAAATTTCAGAATACTGGATCACCAGTAACTGCACTGACATCAAATTCCAAGCCTATTTGGCTTCCCGCTGGTCTCTATCACAGTTTTCCACTTTCTCCCTGCATCCTATTTACACACACAGCATCTTTGTCTCTGCTCATTTCTCACAGCTACCCACATCCAAGGGTCTTCATTTCACTACTCCATTTATTGGAAATTATCTCCCACACACATACTATCATACCAATTTCCACCAAATACATTTGAAAGGCGCATTTCTCTTTCATTTAGCATCAGCTCTACCACACTTTTCTGCAGTGTATCCAGCCACCCATCCCTTCCTGACACAAGCTAAGGTGCACAGCAATAATATTGGGCTGTTACTGTCCTGCCTCGGGACACGTTCCCAACGGAGGTAGAGAGAACTGAGGAGACACAGCAACTCCACGAACCTCAGCCCAGCTTCCTGCAGCCAGCCTCTCTTTTTCCATTCTTTACTCTTGTTCTTTTCTTCACCACTGCCTTCCTTTGCCTTCTATTAAAAAGAGAGCCTGGCTGAGCCAACAAAGAGCTTTGTATCATACCGATTGCTCCTCTGGGTTACCTCTGATGCAAAACAGGACTGAGAGCAAAAGGCAGGTAAACTGCAGGCTAGCATGGCTTGTCTCATGGCCAACAGACAAAAGGCTATGGACACTGCAGTTAAAAGCTGTGACATACATTCCTATTTTCTATCCACGATACTCCTTTGTTTACAGCTTTGACTGTTTATACTTTCATGCCCTGAGGGAAAGGGAATTAGAGGTTAACACGGGCAGCAAAGAAAAGCTTCTGCTCTTCTCAAACTTATCCTTTGCCTCAACACTAAAAAAACTATTATTTTTACCCCCATTTAAAAGACTGCTGCTGACAGAAAAAGTGAAAAGAAAACATCTTACATTTCATTTACTACTTACGTGTTAAGTAGGAGCAACATGGTGGGCTAAAGGTAGAAGGAACACCAAGTTTTGTAGAGAGAAACTCCTCATCCCTCTGAGGTAGTTGAAGAGAGGGCACAAAGAAAGCTTCTTCAGACTGGGGTCTAAGTAGTGAACTTCAGGCTAATGGTCCTATTAGGAGCAGCTGCTCTGAATTAACCCCACCAAGCTGAATTGAGGGGAGGGTTCCAGGCTGGCCAGCACCTGTGCCTCAAACAGGTTCTTAAAACATTTTCAGTTGTCCTTTTTTTTTTTAATCTCCTCTGTCTTTTTTTAAGAGGTGAAAAGGCATTTAATGAATTAAGTAAAGATTTCTGCTCTACATTCCTTCAAACTTGCTTTAATACCCACTGTGTAATATTTTTGGCTTTGACTTTTTGGGCTTGTTTGGTCCAAGAAAATTAACACACATTTCTACAGAGAATCCAGGCTCTTACAGCAACACAGAAGTTAAACTGAGTCTACTTTAGATATGTTTTGAAATTATATGCCAGACTTGAGTTTGGTGCAGTGTGCTATTGGAAACATCAACTCTCCAAAAGGATGGCAAAGATCTAGTAGAGAACTTGACTTTTTTTTTTTCCCCCTCTGGGAATTTCAGTAGCAAAACTTCCACTGCTTTTAACTGGAGCAGTGTTAAGTCTGTTTTGGCAAGTTAACCAGTAGAAGAGGAGGTGACTCTTCTGCTCACCTACATTTCTCCACGGACTTTCAATCAGAGCAGCTGAACTACAAGAAGGAAACAGTTTAGGCACCATCTTTCTAGCAGCCCATCAACTGCAAAGGAAACTAAGAGATGAGTTAAGAAGGAAATAAAGGAGATGGAGGGGACTGAACAATTGTCTGAAGACATTTTTATGGAAGTACATGGTTATTGATGCAGTCTGGAGCATATAGCAACAAAATATGTAAGTGCTGTCTATGAGCTAAAGTGATCCTTTGCAGGGATTTCTCTAATGTAACACAAACAGAATATAAATTGAAACAGATGAAAAAAAATTCCTTTCTGCTCCACCTACATTGTGTAATTATGATATTACTGATACAAGCTCTTATTCACATGTATTTGATTGGAAAATGTCAGTTATGTTTTAAAAAATTGGATTTTATGCTACAGATTGTTCTTTACGGGATTACATTACTTTTCCTTTCCTCACTTCTTTCCTTCCTTTGTCTATCTTTTTTTGCCTCTTTTTGTTTCTCCTCTCCATTCTCTCTCTGTGTTTCATTGCTACTACAGAGTGAATATCATGATTTATTTTAATTAAAGCCCCAGCATCTGGAATTGAGTGACTGCAGGGTGATATCAGTTTTCACCTACTGGAATCAAAACTGATTTCCTACACATTTGTATCCTTTGTCTCATTCCTACCCACAAAGCCCTACAATAATCCAAGCTTCCTCTTAAAGCTGAAAACATGACTGGGAAAGAGACAGCAGTACTGGGACTAGCTTTTTTATGCAAGTACTAACTGGTGAGCCAACTGCTATCCAGATAAATTCATTGAGTGCTGTCTGCTTTCTTCTCAGAAAAAAACAAAACACAAACAGCTTAGGAATTTTATTAGTGCTGGGTTTATTTTTCTTATTATTATTCTTTTCATGTGTATAACTTCTTAGCTTTTGTAGTTAGAGAGAAAGCTTGAAGAAGAGGCAAATTGTAAGAACCACAAGCACAATTCTATGGCATCACCATTTGAAGAACAAGTCCTGAAGAACAGATTCCTAGAATCACTGAATTTCTAGATGGACATACTTGAGTGCAAGTGGACACAGATCCTCTCTTTCCTCACCCTTCCATCAGTATTAGAAATATTCTTCTGCTCATTCTCACATGGACAGAAAGCTCCCCTTCCCTTGACAGATAAGTGCTGCTGCCTCCTCAGCCTCCCATCAAGCAACAGAAAGCTCCCAGTATACAGAGGGCAGAAAGCTCTGTTATTGCTCTGCAGGTAAAATCAAGTGTAGCCTTCCTACCCATTGCCATTGCCCAGCAGAACTACCCTGCACCTCAAGCAGTAAGACCACCACAGGGCAAATAAGTGATAAGTAAGGACACAAGCTCAGCCATATTCCCATGAGCATTCCTTCTCCACCCTCTCTGTCAGGTTGCTGGTACATTTGTCCATTTATAGAGCAAAACATTATGACAAGTCTCGGGTGAAGAGCAGCTCTACTTTGGAATGCTGGATGTAAATGCACCTCTCTGTTTTATCAAGTCCTTTTATGTATTCTAGGAAGAATGGTGATAAATATATTCATCCACAAAATAAACTATCGATTATCATTGCTGCTATGAAGGTTGGTTTTCCTATATGAAGAATACTTACCTCAGGAGTACGCTTTGATTCTGGGATAAACAAAAGCCTGCATGAAGCTGAGATTCCCTTATCCTATGGAAAGCACAGTGTCATACTAGTTTTACTTGTTCCACTGCGTAGATTTTCAACAATGAGTTAATTACATCTCGCATAAATGATAGTAGAATTCACAAGGGAAATCAAGCACTCCTTAATTTGTTGACTTTCAACTGATTATAGCACATTCCAGTGCTATAGTAATTCTCACAGTGCTTGTAAGCATTTTCCAAACCAGAACAGCCCCTCAGTCCTACCTCGGTCTAAGCAGAAAAATTAGGGGTTTGTCCGAGACTGAAAATTACTGTGAAAAGGAAAACTCCAGAAGATAATTCTGAACAAAAACACAGGGAAGCAATAGCAGTAGTAATAATCTTCTTTCATTTTTAACACCTTTCACCTTGAAACTGTCTAAAGCTCTTTCAAAATGATGTATACAGAAGTAGCTTTAGCAGCTGCTGAAAAGAAGTGGTTCCCTGAGAGGGAGCACAGCAAGCTGCACAAAAAGAAAGGACTTGGTGTTTTCTTCTACTGCAACCTTCCTCTCTCCCCCCCCAAACACATACCCCATACAAACACCTTTTACAAAGCATATTTCAAGGATAGTTAACACAAAAATCCCTTTTCCTTTCCCATGCACAAACAAACATCAGGGTGCTGACATAACTTCCACTGTGCAGCTTCATCACCACTCACCTGGAACCTCCCATCATACTCCACAGAGGTCACTTGCAGCAGTTTGGAGTGTGTTTCTTCCTTGGAGGTCTGGGGTCTACAGGCATTTTACCAGTAAGGGCAGGACTGATTTCTCATCTGAGTGTTTGAACCAGCTCGTTCCAGCATGCTGTCAGATGGGATGCAAACCTAAGAAGTGCAAAACCACTGGATTAATAGCGATTGTAGACTTAACTAAACTTTATTGATCTGTAATATCAGAGCATACCAAGATATTTCTTCACACAAAAACCAATCCTGTCTTTCTGGCTTTTGTCAAAAAGAAGAAGGGTTAATTTACTGAATAAATTACTTTGTACAAGGTTTACAACAATACTGATGTTCTTTTCTCACAGAACTATTAATATTTTATTTATATTCTAGTACTGCTTTCAAACCTCAGCCAATAATCAGGTTCCCATTATGCCCTCTCAGCAAATGAAGAGGCAATCCCTGCTAGGAATATGTACCATGGAATTAATTTTCTTAGGGACTTTCTCCTTTATTCAGGGTGCCTTTGTAGAAGCAGAGCCTGCCAAAGACACTAACCTGGATTTTCTCTAAAGCCACCCAACTCTTTCTGAGATTCAATTCGCTTCACAACTATAAATTTATCATTTGCTCTCTTTCAAACTTACATCCAAGGAGACTTGTTTTCTAGAACTTTAATTATGCACAACCCACCAAGTCAACACCCCAAGAAGCATTTCATTACGCGCCAAATGCAGACCAATGAAAAATGGAATGATAGGAAGAAAAGAGTATCATGCATGATCCCTCACCTCCTAATCTGGCATCCTTGCTACAGAATATGGGACCTCTATCAAATTTCATCAGCAGACAGTACTGCAGGATGTAAAAGGTACTGAATCATTAGCTAAACTAGGAAGATCAAAAGATAAATCTTCCATAATTTTTTTTAGGGTCATAGTCAGATGGAGTCTAGATACAGAAAGGAATCACAATCCAGAGGAAAAAAAAAGTGAAAGCTTTCCCCCTTGCAAAATGCCTTTAATGCTCATCTCACCCACAGCACTGTACAGGATCATTTCTCAGGTTGTAAATTTGGGATGAGAGAAAGGAGGGATATTTCACAGTTGTTTCATTTGCTGTAAACTTTTTGAGGTGTATGTAGATCTTCTAGCTGAAACCACAATGCCCGCACAGGAATGCGACCTGATGCTTTTTAAAGTAGAAGACAGACTGGCAGGGAAATTGTCCCAACTTTCCTTTCTTTCCAGCAGAGGCTTTCCACAGCTTTCCTCATAACTGCAGATAAATTATGTACTTCCTTCAAAGTCAAGCTGTCCAAAAGACTACATAAACACAAGCTTGTGCATCTTCTTTTCGTTCACCAGCTGCGCTCTTCTTTGGACCAACGTTCACCCCCTAATGTGATGACTGCACAATGCTTGGATTTGGTTTTGTTTGATTCAATCTCTGTTCCCTACAACAAGCTTTTCTCTTCATTAATTATCCTGAATTAATGGCAAGTGGTCATAGTGTGGTACCCAGGATCTATCATCAACAGCCAAGTAATAGCAGAAATCCTGACTTCACAGACTGGCTTCTTACAAGATAGCAGAAATCTAAATTCTTTTGAAGTTTAGCCCACATGCAGCAGCTCATGGTGCAAACACCATAAGGACTGAAGCCTTGCTACAATCGATGCCATGAAGTACCATTTCATAGTAAAATTTTATTTCATTTTCTCTTGCTTTTGATATAAAACTGAGTGCTGTCAATATGTCCTCCTTCTTTTGACTGCTGATTGCCTTTTGAATCAAGAATTGGTGGCACAACCAATTTTCACTCGGTTGTCTCCATCATGGTTTCTTAGGTGAAGCAGCAGGCAGAGAGCAACCCCACTTTCTCTCCTACCTTCTATTTGGAGCTCCTTCTCCCTGTCTGTTGCCAGGGTTAAGCAAGCTCTGCCAGCTCCAGCTCAGAATTTCTTCCTCCAGTGCAGATGGACATCTGCTTCCATATTACCGACAGCAGCTCCACCGAGCTGGGACTTTTCTCAGTGCATCATCTACTGCTGGGCCAGCGTAGCCACTATATACAAAATCAGTACCACAAAAGGAGGTTAGACTGTCAGATCCAATTATCCTGAGCTACATCATTTGCAGTGAGGAGACATATATCCTCAACAGCAAAAACTAAGGGACTTACCAAATTTACATGCAGTCATGAACACCGCTTAGGACTGCCTCTCAACCTACTCATGAGTTTAAGTCTGTGAGTTTGGAGTTAAATATTACTTTGAAAATAGGAACATAGCCTGAAAATAACACAAGAGAGATTCTAATACAGAAAAATCAATGATAGTTACCACACAATCATGCTTCAATCATGAGTCCTCCATCTCCTGCTGCATGTAATCAACTATTAGATATGTAGCAACTCTCTACTTACAACACAGCCAGCCAACATCAAAATCAATATTATTTAGAGTTGAGGAAGCAGCTCGTAATGAAGACTTCATTTGATGAGTTCCACAGACTTTGCAAATGTCACTCAGTGTCTCTCTTAAATTTATAATTTTTCATTACTTCACAGAACATATAGTTTCTCACCAGTTACTAGTGGTGGAATCATTCCTTAATTAATTGTGGTTTGTCACAAAGATCATTTAAGACACCTTCTCTTTTAATTTTGCTTTGTATGTTATAAACAACTCAGAGAACACAAGTTTTAAATGAGTTTATTGAGAGAACAGGAGCTTTCAAGATGAAAATGAACATTCTGTGAACATCTGCACACACATATTTGGGTAATTGGGGAAAAAGCACAGAGAACAGAATGATATGACTAAAAACAATACACTAAAAAGCTGTGGAACATTGTGAGGAAATTTAGTGATTGCACTTAATAGTAGCAATTCTAACCATATTCTGATGAACAAAAATTAAACTGTCAAAAGAAGGAAATACCTGTAAAATAGTGTTTCTCAATTGTTCTGCTGCTTCTGAGGTCTTCCACAGTCTCTGAAATGACTCCAGGGAATCCTAGAGATCACCAGAGGCACTGTAGAGAAGCTCCTTATTGCCAGCCCAACTCTTGGTCACTATCATTTGCTAATTGGCATCGTATTCCCGAGGGATTCACACAACAGATTTTTGTAACTGAGCTGAACACTGCTGTTTAATCATACTGAAACTATTGAAGTCTTTTCAGGCAGGGCTTGGAAACCCTCTAAAGCCTTATGTTGCATTATATTTCCTAGCAAACCTCATTCAGTAGAGAACGTGCATGTCTCGGTCCTCTCTGTCTTCTCCTCTTGTTTAATGCCTGTCCCTTGCCCAGACTTGGATTTCAGAGTCTGAGCTACGGGGAGATGAACACACTTCCCAGAAAAGTATCCATTAGACTTGCAGATTAAAAGGAAAAAAGCAACAAAACAAAGGAGAGAAAAAGAATATACTGCCTAAGACTTTTCTCAAACAAAAAGTCAAATACACAGCAGTCAACTGTGGAGCGTGCAAACACTCGAGAAATGTAAAGCCTTGCCATCACAGCACACCTTGTTCCAAGATTTAAATAAAAATATCAATACTGAAAATGTTTTCTATTTATATTTGAGAACACTCAGCAGCATTTTGAGATTTTCTTAAAAAACTACGGTTTTCAGTCAATTTTTATTTTGAATAAAAATATCCTACATCACTCAGCAAAGGTTCCTCCTGCACAATTGATAAGGTGTTTGGGTTTTTTTTTTTCAGAAAAGACAACTACCATTTATAAAAAATAGATTCAAAATATACATCTTCTTCTCAACTCCTCACATCCTAAAGCATTCTGCAATTTATTTCCCCACTTTCATCTACTGAGATTCAGAGCAGCCATGGGGTGATCATATGTTTTTTCAAGAATAGCTGATGAATACCTGAAAACTCTCCCACTGTGGGACATTCTGTTTTCTCAGGAATGAAAAAAGCAGCCAGAATGACACATTTTCTATTTCTAAAAATAAACTAAAAGGTCAGAGAAATCAATGAAGAAGAAGAAGAAGAAAAAAAATCACTGCTAAGACAGAACAAAACACAGAATACCAATTACATTTTGGCAATGTGACTAATGAGATAGCCAGCTAATTACCTGATTCTGATAAACTTTTTAGCAAATAATAATGTTATGGGTAATGCTTACTTCCTTCCTAACACTGCCATTTTTCATAATGAAAAAGCATAATGGATAACATATGATAAAGTCCCTCCCTACCTAAGTGAGATTTTCGTTCTCCTCTGTTAACCATCTGAAGACTTAAGTAGCTAAGCAGATTATTGCTGGATAAGGAAACTGCAAGAAGGGGTTTGGCTGGGAACAGGTTGATTTTTTTCCCTGTATTGCTTTACACGAGCTGGTGATTGAATTTACATGGCCTTCGAGGGAAAGGGAAGGAAGGGAAGGGGAAAGGGAGAGGGAAAGAAGGGAAAGGGAAAGAAGGGAAAGGGAAAGGATCTCTCTGTAACCCCCAGGTTTTTTTTGCATAGGAATTCACCTCCACATCGAAGGCTTCCTTTCTAATTGGATAATCACCAGATACTCCAGAATGAAGAGGAGCTTAATTCAATCAACACATACTGTTCCAGAGAGATGAAAGTAAGGGTAAGTTTTTGCTTTTGCAGGTCCCAGTGCCCTGCTCTGATACATAGGAACTCAGATACATAGGAATGGTTCAACCAGTTGGAGGATTTTTCAGAGCACTGCTGATATCCAGCACACGTCTGCTGCCTTCATTTCTACAAGTGTTACAACACTGGGGTACAAGCATTAAAAAAAATCTTTTAAAAATATCTGTTATCGCATGCCCTTCAGAGGCATAAAATGAATTTTTCTGAAGAATTCCTCTCTGATAGGGATTGATTCATCACTAATCCTCAGGCAACACACCCACCACCCCTCTCCACCCCAGCACAGGAATGTGTGTTTCTTGGGAAAGCAAAAAGCGCCTTGAAATCTAAGGGCAAATAGAAGCTCAGAAACCCTCAAATATTACAAGGTTTCTAAATGCTATTAAAATGCAATTTAACCCAAGTTGCAGAAAGGAGATGTAATATAAAGCTCTACTTTTTTAAGCATGAAAACTCTTTGTAAATAATACAGCTCCATCGTTGCTTTGTATCCCTCTGTCTGCATCCTCTCGCTCTCTTTTGGAAGTCCTTTCTGTAGAGCTCTGAGATGCTGCTCTGTGGCAGGAACATCTGAGTGCTTTACCAATACACATCCTAACATGGCTTCTTGGATATCTAAAGTACGCTGCAGTTCTCTTTCAATTCTCTTTGTCTTAAAAGCTGCGATCTCACCGAGCTGGCAATAAAAATTAAGAGGAGATCTTGCAGATCCCTATACTTTTTTAGCACGGTAGAGATTCCAAACAACAATCGGGCACAAAAGCTAAGGCACCGCAGTAGAAATCTTGTCCTGCACAGTAAACAAACAGCTGTTTATCATTGGCCTAATTACCAAGTTAACGAGAGACTAATTTCTATATTCATAAAGTATGCATGAGCGAGCATGAGCGTAGGCAAAGCAGAGTACAGTGACAAATGTAATAAAATCACAAGGTATTGGTAAATAAACATTAATGATCTTTAAACCTGAGAATCAGGTTATGTTCTACGGGAAGCTTGCACGAGCAAGACGTAATTCAGGGAAGTTGAGATGTTTCAATGTCGACAGCACTGAACAAGTATAAAGTATTTTATTTAGAAAGGAATACTACAAAATGTACGAATATAAAGTGGGGAATAACTGCACTGGCAGCAGCGCTGCAGAGGGGTTTGAAGTTACAACGCAGCACCAAATAAGTCAAATTAATAATCTGCAGGTGCTGCAAGAAAAGGAAGATTTTCTAGGAGGTCGCGTATGAGTACGAGCAGTAATTCTGCTCTCCTCTGATGATGTCGTGGCTGAAGTGCTTCATTAGAAAAGAGCTAGAGGAATTAGTGAGAATCCAGAGTAGACAAACGAAAATGCAGAGAAGTTTGGAAATCTAAAGCTTTGCAGGAAGTTTGAAAAGAAAAAAAAAAAAGTTCAGTTCTGCCATTGAGAGGGGAAGAAATCTCAAGAGTACACCGTTAATTCTTCAGTTACATAAAATACTGCACTGAGGAGTATAACGACTGATTTGCTCCATGCTCCCCTGAGGAATTATGAATGTTCAGCTGGCAGCAGCAGGGACTTAATATATTATTAGGAAATCTTTCTCAATAGTCAAGTCCTGGCCATTTAAGCACTGCAACAGCTTATCTATGAAAGCTCTGAAACCCTTGCAACTGGCAGATTTTAAGAAGCAGTATGACAACCATGTCCCATGAGCTTCTTACTTTAGAGCAGGAGGATGAGATCGAATAGATGATTCCTGAATTTCCTTTCCAGTCCTTCACTTTTGTGACTGGCCAT
Source organism: Chloroceryle amazona (assembly GCA_027560015.1). Lineage (NCBI taxonomy): Eukaryota > Metazoa > Chordata > Aves > Coraciiformes > Cerylidae > Chloroceryle > Chloroceryle amazona. The sequence continues at coordinate 38,102 of JANHFX010027874.1, forward strand.
TCTTTGCCAATTCTTGTATATATGGAAAGGAGAGTGAAATAATTCCTTAACATCTGTCTTCAGCAAAAACTGGAATATACCCCCTTCCTCAACCATAAATCCTTGTGTGCCACCTATGATGAAGCAGTGTATTTTTTAGGAATATTGTCTCTGAGATACAATCTGCTCCTTGCAAACACACATGCTTGCATGAGCCATGTGGTGAAGAAAGCAAAGCTATCGATTCAGAAGGTTTTTTCTTGTCGACTGGTGCAGGTGTTTCAGTAGGATGATCAATGTATTTCAACAATTCTACTGGAGAGCATGAAAAATGAACAATGAGAAATCAAATGGTGTGAGAGCTCGGGATCACGTCAACTCTGAGAATGTTCAGCCTGGCAAAACCATGATAAACAGCAGCTCTTAAAAATAGTTGCTGTTTCCTCCTTCTGTTCTGCTCCCCTGAAATTTGTTTTAAAAGTAATGTATGACAAACTGACACAGGGCACACAACATTACAAATCCTGGCGTGTCGGTGAAAGCCTGACAGCAGCTGGCTACCACACGCCCAGAAATAGCCTGGAGTTCTAGAAAATGCTAGAGCTGGGGCTGGTTTCCTTGTTATCCTTGTCCTTTTTAAGGAAGGATGGGCAGCCATGGCTCCTGCTTCTGCAGAGGTGGTAACTAACCCCCCAGAATTCTTTACAGAAAAATGAGATTTCAGTTGCATTGAAGATGATGGACTTGATCCGATTTTTTTTCTGGGAAATCCAGAGCTCTGCATCATCCCTTCTCATCCGTTATCCAGGCTTAGCCTCCTTCTTTAAGACAAAGGGAATTCAATTCCCCCTTCTGCTCCCAGGGGAAGGGAAAGAGAGAGTAAGTCTATGCCTCTCACATCGTGCTGAGGTGTTAATGAAATATCAGTAGAAAAGTTCATCACCTCAATAATCTATTTTGGGTCTGTTTGGTTTTTTTACCAATTTTTGGGTTGGCTGCTAAACTGAAAAATACGCTACACGCACAGATCTGTAAACTGCAGGTCATGAGTTCCCATATAATTAGCTGCCTACTTACAAGTAGCTGGATTTTTTCAAAAGTTATGTGACTAATGATAGTTAATAATGGGGTGTTGGTAGTTTCTCCATAGCTTCAGCTGAAACTGGCTCTGTATTATAAACCTTTTTTCTCCCTGTCAAATCCTCCCCTGATTATAAGGACATTCTATCTCAGAAAAATTCTGGAAATCAGTCAGATTTATTTTTCTAACCATCACCATTTCAGTCACAGGACTATTTAAAGTAAACCTTAGATAATGATTTTATTGTTTTTTTCCATAGAAACTTAGGATCTCTTTTTCAGTACATATGTTGACACACATGAAAGGATTTAGATGCAAAGGCCTTATACTATACACACAAAATGTATTCTGTGTATCTGAAAAGTCCCAAACATTTCTTAATATCATGTCAAACTTTGAATATTTATTTCATTAAGATTTGACTTATGGAGAAAATAAACAGAGAAGTTTCTAAACTACACTTTACACGTGTATCTATGTAATATGTAGTCGAGTAGGTAACAACTGGATAAACATCAATAAGCTATTCCAAATATTTTCACTTTCCTTTGAATCTCTAGGACATTTTTACCTTAAGAAAAATCATATGGAAACACTTTTTAGATTCCTATCATGATCTTAGACAGAAAGACTTTCTAACTTTCAAAGTCCAGTTCTGGTTTCAATGTCATGGTGCTCATTCCATACTTTTTGATGCATGCAGATCTTGTTCCCAGCCATGCTACAGCTTTCTCGACAGAAGCTGCTAGAAAACATTTGCTTGCAGAAGATGGAAGATCCGTTGATCTCCACTAGTTGTGGCAGCTTTGCAGCTGCCCGTGCCTGAGGGATTTCTGCATTTTTCTTTTCCCTTGTCAGAATGTCTCCAATTCAAAGCTTGTATTAAAAAACAGCAGAGGTATATTGTTCAGTGACTGATGGTTTCTCTTTCATTCTTTACGCTGCCTCCCAGTGATCAGATATTGCTTTTCTTGCCCCATTCCCTTAAAAACTTGATTTGAATTAACCATTCTCCAACTTAATTGAAGTTCTAAACTTGAACATCACCTATCAATATTTCACCACCTTTTCTCTTCCACTTATATATTTCTTATTTCTAAATAAACTGCTGAAACTACAGAAACAATATAATTTTAGACTGAAATGCTTCCCAAACTATTGACAACATCACTAGCTTTCAGGTCAACAGTTAGTACATCCCTCATCTAATTCTTTTTCTGGCTACGAAGATGGCACAGAAATTCTAGCGCAGTCACACCTTCTGACTAACTCCACGTGCCTCATATTTTCCAAGGTTATTTTCATAGTTCTGTCTTACCTAAAATTTCCTGAGGGGTGGACAGCATCTCCCTACTCAGCAGAAGTACCTCATTTTTATTTAAGCTGTTTGCTATTCAGTCTCTCAGCTTCCTGCCTCAGCTCAGCGCTGTCGCGAAAACTCTCCTAGCTATTCCATTGCTTTCCACTTCTTCTGTGAAAGTCAGGGCTACCACCAACCCAGCATCACTTCCATCTTGACTGCCCTCACCCTGTCCTCAAGTGACAGTCTGCTGCCATTCCCCATAGCCCAGGTGAAGCTACTCTCAAGTGTTTTCTCTATTAAAAAGTCTGTAACCTAATTACTCAACCAGAACCCGAATACAAAGGCTAGTAGCGAGTACCAGACCTGGCTTACAACTGTGTGTACATTCTACGGATGCAGTTGCCTGATGTGGGTCTGTTCTCCCTTGAACTCTTCCCATGGTAGTTCACACGAGAAGCAGAACTAGGCCCATGGCTCCTTCCAGGCTGTGATATTCAAGCCCCCTTTGCCAGCTTTCAGGCCTCGCAACTTCTATCCCGCTACCTAAAGCCTGGAAGTTTTGTTGCAAAGTAGACAAGAAACTGTGGTTCTGTGCTGAGATGCTGAGAGGTGTTCACACTGTAGCAGAGGAGGAAAAGATGGAAATATGTAGGTGGGTCTTCCCTCACCTCAGAGAATCAACGACAGATAACGGTAAAGCATGGATCAATATGCAATCTGTCACAAGTGTCTGGTGGCTTATTCAGACAAGGGCAAGGAAAAAAAGAATTTCCCTCCCTTGCTTTAGAGAAAGTGTTGATATGAAAACGATTGTCAAAACCTCATCACCCAATCATCTGCTATCAATCCTTCCATGTCAGCCAGCTCTCTGGGTTCTCCCAAAACTCAACACACCAACTGAACTCTATGGAGCACAAAATCACCACCCCAGCCTGTCATAAACTTACCTCTCCCAAAATGTAGAGCAATAAAATTATAACTCCCTGTAAGGAAAGAAGAAGGACAAGACACAGTCTCCCTCTTCTGAAATTTTACCTGGAGAGTCTGATCAGGTTGGTCTCTCTGTGGACCTCAGTGGAGCTTAAGCTCCGTGGTTTGCAGGACTGGAGCAGCTCGTGCAGCTACAGCCTTTGACTCCAATCACAGTGCAGGGATCTCATGGATCAATTCTTGTAACACACCTAGTGTGTGCTCCTTCTCTTATCCAACAAAAAATGCTCCTCGTCCTCCCCTAAAATCACATAAAATTAATTCACAGTACCCTGATTTTAAGTCTGAGACCTCCGCAAAAAAAAAAAAAGAGTAATGCATCTCTGTCCTCAAAATCCTCTGCCATGGTAACACAAAATAGGAGAATACACACACTCTGAGAATTCTCACTCTTAACCTTCTCCTGACAAAACAAGTTAAGCTTAATGAATTTCAGAATCATATCTAATGGGTATTTGAAGTGAGGCCTAATTCCAAGAGCTCGGGATGACACATTTCAAAGCATATGTGTTTTCTGCTCCTTGGCATGCAGGAACATCCATGTACCTATTGTCTTTTGATGGCTGTTTAGCTGTGACATTAAATAACCTCATTTCTCTCTGCTTGCAGCCTTTTGTTCATTTCTTAAATACAGCAGTAGATTTTTCATAGCCTCCTGAATGTGAAATAGACTTCTTTGCTCCTTCCTTCCAGTGTGGTAATCTTGTTTCACTAACGTTATAATAATTTCAAGTCATACTGGTATATCTTCTATTAAATAACTTGACAGCTGAGAACAGACAACAGGATGCTACTAAAGAGTCCCTCTGGAAGGCTTAAAGTCTCTCCCAGTTGTGACAATAACTATTAGTTACTGTTAATTTAATAATTTTCTCTTAAGTTGTATGTCCAGGTTTACTGTCAATCAATCGACCTGCACTTGAAAGCCTGTTTAATTTCCCAACTTCAGCAAGAAGAGTCCATGAAATGGAAATATAATAGCATCCAGAAATGAAAAGTATACCACAGAGAAGCCATAATAATATGAACAAGTTAGTTAAGGGCCTGTGCTGGGAAAATGCCCAAAAATACCGCATTAAGTGAGAGGAGAGCGAGATAAGCAGGCAGTGGGATTTGGTTGTGGTAGAATGAAGCAGTGTGAAACTGCTGTAAATCTGCAGGATTGCAGACTTCCCTTCCTCCAGCACACTAAGGTTGGAAGCTCATCTACGGGATCAGTTTCTGTAGGGCAGGAAGATGCTTTGAGAAAAGAGCTCCATAGAAATGTGTGCCTGGCTGGAAAATGGAAGAAAACAAAAAAAGACAAGCCAGAAAAACCCCCACCCAAACAAAATCTTTGGGGGTACAATTTTGCTCCTTTGATTCATCGTTAAGAGTTCAACGGGCTCAGTAAGAACCCTTGAACTCCCAGACTGAGACCACTGTGCCACAGACAGGGACACCTCCTGGCCGTGCCTGTGAGTAGCATTTCACTCTGCCTTCCATTTGAAAGAAAAGATGCCCTGATGCAATGCCAGAATCTCCAAGAGCCCAATTATCCCAAATGATGTGTACAAAGGGCTCCCAGTGAAGCCAGTGGGAGCTACAGGTGCTCAATAATGAATCGAAAGTAAGTTCACTTTTAGTCTCACATTAATTGAGGAGCTGAGCTTCAGGAAGCTAGGTCGGAGTATTTGGAACTCGGCTCTTTCATGAGATAAAAGCCAAGGAATAAGGAGGAGGCTTGAGCAGTTTCCGCTGAAAAGTCTCCCCATTTATACTTTTAAAAGTAGGGAGAAGTGGTCTAGTTTTAAAACATCTCTATTTATTATTTTTGTTTTCAGCCAGTGCTCCTCAGGGACTTAATAAGAGCAGCCCTGCCTGGCAGTGGTGAGTGAGCAGTGTCCTGGAAGGCACAGAGCGGACGTGACGGGAGCGTCACCGTGGAAGGTGGTGATTCAAAGCCCGAGCAGGAACCACAGACAGGAGGATGCTATTAAGTGCCAAATCCCAGCACACTCCATCGAAGGCAGTTGGCGTGCAGGTGTGAATTAGAGAAGGTTAAGTTTATCCCTATCTTCTAAAAACCTCTGTTGCTCTATAAGCTGCTTGTACTCCCTGTGGCCTCCCCATGACTGGCTTTGTGCAGTTTACCTGTGGTACAGTTTATAAGACATGCAAGCTGTCTGGTTATTAGTTTGACTTCACAAAAGCCTTTTATGTTACAGTTGTTCACCACTGATTAAGTTAGGATGAAAAAATCAAATGAATCACTAACAATTTGGCAACTGGTCAGTAAGCAATCCATGCATAAACCGTTTCTATTACCTGATGTGATCTTTAGATGCTGGGATGCAGGGAAGTCTCTTTCTGTTGTTGCTTGGAAAAGCACTTGCCTGCGATGGTAGAGGATTGCAATGAGTGCTTCTAGCCATCCTCTCTGTCAAGCAAGGACTGGTCCCTATCCCTGTGGGCACATCAGCAGGGCTGCCTGGGCAAACTCTTTTTTCAAAGACTGTTTATAATCTGTCATGAGGAACACAGCTCTTTTTCCCTATGGAGTATAAGAAAGAAAAGACACTTCTAAGCAGGCAGAATGCAAAAAATCTTCTGGCTCATAGACAAAGCTGAGGGTAAAAATGTTTCCTGAAGTCATCCTTTCTCCTCTTCTACCCATCTGTCATGGTTTAACCCCAGACATCAACTGAGCCCCACAGAGCCGCTCACTCACTTCCACCCAATGGGGTGGGGCAGAGAATCAGAAGAGTAAAAATGAGAAAACTCATGGGTTGAGATAAAGACAGTTTAACAGGGAAAGCAAAATCGACGCTTACAAGCAAAGCAAAACGAGGAATTCATTCGGCACATCCCATCATCAGGCAGGTGTTCAGCCAGCTCCAGGAAAGCAGGGCTCCATCAGGCAAACACTCTCACTCACACACACCCCCTTCTTCTTCCTCCAGGTTTATACGCTGAGCATGGTCTGGAATATCCCTTTGGGCACTTGGGTTCAACTGTCCCAGCTGTTCCCAACTCCTTGTGCACCTCCAACCTGCTCATTGGTGGGATGGGGTGAGAAGCAGAAAAGGCCTGGACTCTGTGTAAGCCTTGCTCAGCAATAACAAAAACATCCCTGAATTACCAACGCTGTTTTCAGCACAGTTCCACAACACAGCCCCATACCAGCCAAAACCAGCACACCATCCTGCTCAACATAGCTTGGTGAGTCGGCTGGTGGATGAAGCTGTATTAGAAACTTCCAGGTTCATTCTGATCAATGCATTATATTAAACCTAACTGTCACTGAGGGGGTTTTTCTGGATTTATATTATTTTTATCCGTTGCTACATTTTTCTGAATTTCAAAAGACAGTTACAATTATTTATAGAAGGTGATGGTTTACTGGTTTGGTTTGGGTTTTTTTTTTTCCATTTAGCTCGCCAGAGATCTCGAGCAAACTGTAGAATTTCTTTTAGACCACGTTCAGGCAATGCAACATTTAGTACAGGTTACCTGAACATTATCTAAACAATAATAGTAGACACGTGGCAAAAAGCCAACGTCTGACTCTTTCTGCAGAGCAGTAATGATCTAATGAGTGAAACTGAGAAATGCAAGGAAAATCTGGAACCCCCAGATACAATTAAGGAGTAAGCAGGCGGAGATGCAGAGGAGTAACCCCAGAGGGAGACAGGCAAAAGAATGAGGGTTATTATCAGTAGGTGTTACGCTTCACGGGACCAGTCACGGCAAATTGCACTAGTGATTCTGCTATGGAGGTGGGGGCATATGGTTGCACATAAGGCTCAGAAGTGTTATTATGCTCAGCTATCACCTACATCATTGTAAAATAGTACCTGTAATGATTGCACCACGAGCTGTCCAAGAAGACACATGCATGGAAAGCACTATGAAGTTTGTTAACGCCGAAACTGCTGCATTGTTATTCAAAAAAATACATTTTTTACAGTCCAAATTCCTCTCTGGCTATTACAACAAAAGCATCTGCTCAGTGTTGCTACTCAAGACAAGACTGCCTGCCCTTTAAGTGAATGGGATTTTCAGAATAAACAATCAGGGTGATTATGCTTTCCACTGCTGCAGGGATTTTTATTTACTTCTACAGCATATTAATATAGAAAAGAAAAAAACCCAGATAAACATTTTTTTAGTTGTACTAGATGGCAAAAGTATATAATTACATCACTCAGAATCTCATCAGCTCCCATCAATCTAAGCTACTTTATGAACATATTTATAACTGCCGAGTATAGAGCAATTACGGGAAAACATTCTCCTTTCTGAATGCATCTGCACATTTAGTATGGGCTGATCTAATTAAAGTCACTTCCATTACAGTCAGCTGGAGCATTTCCACTCCAGGTTAAGGCAAAGACACAATAGGCACAAGAGGACCCCAGTTCCTCCAGTCAAAGCTTCAGTTTCAACCAAATAAGAGTATTTCTAGAAATGATCCGAAACGTGACCTGAATACAAACCTGAGCTGAGACAGTGAGTTGTTTGGCTTTATTTTCTCAGCAGGAGTTAAAAACCTTCTTACTTAGTGTGGGGTATCATGCAGGAAATTGTTCTCTAAACGAACACCATTTGGGGACAAGAAATTAGGGGAAAAAACCCCAAAGATTGAAGCTCTGTGTTCCATAATTTGCAGGCAGTTGAAAATTGATTTCAATATTTCTGTCAACTACTTTGAGAAGATCTGAAGCACTTTAAAAGAGAAAAGTTCACATGACAAGCAAGTTCAACAGGCTTAATTTGTAATTCCATATTAAATTCTTTCTGAATTTTTTCTCACCAATACTCCCTTTATCTAAACAACCTTTGACTGTCAAAAGCCTGGAGGGGGAGGCTGCCAAAGACCACTTCATTAATACATTCAATAGGAATTGTTAAGTCTTGCAAATATAACCAGATTATGTTTATTTCAGGACAAAAGGCACAACTAAATACTCCAGCTTGCAACAAAATTTATTTCATAGACTTGACAAGTGGCAAAATGTCTTTGCCCACATGGCCAAGAATATTTAGCAGAAGTTTTTAAGACCTGGGCAGAAACTACACCCAGTGTCATTTACTTGAAAGGCCTTTCACTTACTTAGACTGAAGGAAAAGCTTTGTCTAACATGCTGGATTTGTTTTCTTTAAAGAAAAATCCATGGAATGTGTCTATTGACCAAATGTCAAGGTAAGTACAGATGGAGATTTTTTTTCTTTCCATTCTAAGCCAGATTCTTCAATGATTGACTTCATTTTAAGTATAATTAGAGCGGGGTAGTTAGTGACAAAGGAAGTCCTTTATTTTAAATAACTAGATAGGTGAGTATCTTTTAATGAAGCTGATTTCATCTTTGGTTTTCAAAATTAGGAAGGCAGAGAGCATGTAAGTATTTTGTCAAAACACGGGGCTGAGAACAGGGGTTAAAAAAGAGAAACAATTTTGGACCATATTAAGAAGACGGGGTAATTATATTTAAAGAATTCAAACCTGTTAAAGACTCTAGTGACAATTTAACATTGCTTTTCAGGACACATCACTATCTTCCATTTTCTTCCTCTGTACATTGCTAATAAAACATTCATAACAGTAAGTACATAGGCAGAATTTGAAGGAGATGCAATTAACTGCCTGGCACACCAGAACAGGCACGGTTTCTCTGGTTCCTCCAGAAAGAAAAGGAGTGCCCAACTAATTATATGAGTGGGCGGTCATGAGCATGAAAAAGCCACTTTATCCTTGAAAACACCACCGCAGAGTGAACAAGAACTTTCCCAGTAGTGACATGGGCTGAACCTGCCCATGAGAAACCGAGAATTTCACAAGGGAACAAGCAGGAAAAGGGAGCTGACACGTGAGCACCAAGCTCCAAAAATGGATGTAAGTTGGTATAGGATTTTTAGCAAGCAGAAAAATTCCTCTTTCTCTTCCCGCTTGTCGCATTATTTTACATTTGAAGGGATTTTTAAGTTCGGGGTATTTTGCCTTTTTCTTCTTTTTACTAAGTATTAGGTAAATTTATGTCTGATTAACAAACATTAGGTAAACAAAGACAGTGAGCAGTATGATTTGCATTCTTATGCAGTCACATTACACGAGCCAGATTTACATTTAAGCACTTCACATAAATAAACCTAAAGAAACATGGAAAGGCATGCAAAGTACAACTGGTAAGCTGCCCCCCTCTTCTATGCCAGCGTACACAGATACTTCCACACACGTACACTTTCGTGATATCTTCGAGTCATTATTTCTTCCTAATTGCTCTAGCCAATTGTTTTTTTAGTTACCTACTAAACCATCAACTTTTCCAGCTTTCTGAGTAGCAGTGAGTTCCTACAAATTTCCACCAGAATAGAACATAACTCGTGAGTCTCTGTAGCAGGGAAATAGCCTGCTCTGACATTGTCAAAAATTACATAAGACAATTTTGCTCTGAAAGGAAGGATAGCTCATGCTTAAGACTGGATTGATAAAAGAAATCAGGTTGAGTTCCCGACTATTTCAGTCTTTCATTATGGCCTGAGGCAAGTAGTTTAACCTCTGTGTATCTACCTGCTATGACTAAAATGAGTATAATAATATTTTTTTTTCCTTTATTTTGTGTCTGCCTTGCCTTTGGGTATTCTCGAGCAAGGCATGGTTTTCACTTTGACTTCAGTCCTGCTAAAGTGCACAAACTTGAACAGAAATACCCGTGTACTTTCCTGTTGCACACATTTAAAGCAAGCTGCTCCAGCTGGAAAAGTACCTACCACAAAGATACTTCATACATACTGTGGTATCATAAATAAAACCTGCTTATCAGTACCCCTCATGATTATCACATACTGATAAACTTATTACAATGTTATTCCCATATTATAAAAAGGACTCTATAATTAAAATTGAGATCTGTGATAATTGTTAAAGTACTCTTAAGCTCAGTTCCAGTGGTTTCACATATGGCATGTGACAAAGTTTCATGGGCTCCAAGTCTGCAGAAGCAAAGCTCCAGTGGGTGTAAGTATTAAGTATCTTAGACAGTGACCAAAGAATCATTAATTCAACAGGTCTAAAATGTCTTTCACCAATAATGGCACCTTGCAAAGCAAAACCTGAAAGGTTCATGTTTGGTGTATTACCAACATTGTGTGGAACTACCTTCTTTTAGAGAAAAAAGAGTATTCCTATTATATAGGATTTTAAGTAGCTATTATTAGTGAAGTGTTGATACTTCATTTTATTGATGTGACTAATTATGATTAATTATTATTATTAACACCTTCTTGTTCTCTACAACTACCCAAAGGGAGGCTGTAGTGAGGTGGGTGTTGGTCTCTTCTCCCAGGTAACTCGGGATGGGACAAGAGGAA